>JASSUY010044258.1:29044-60848 GCA_032466535.1 Forpus xanthops
TCTCCAGGCTGAACAGCCCCAACTCTCTCATCCTGTCTTCATACAGGAGGTGCTCCAGTCCCCTGATCATCCTCATGAACACAGTGCTTTGAGAGAGTGGCTGCATCTACAAGATGCCTCATCAGCTGCTTTGCAGCTGAAATTCTTCTGAAAATTAAATTACACCATGTCTGCTGACATTACAAACACCACCAAAAAGATTTCCAAGACATTACATCTGCCTCGACTTCTCTGCTCTTTTCTGCTTTACTTCATTGACTTATGTGGAAATCCACAGAGGACTCAATGAAACTGACAGACACACACATAAAAATAAAATGCAGTTGTGCATGTTGGAGTTTTACTCAGTATCCATGTGGGCAGGAAAACTGGTTTTGTTAATGTCTGAAGGCTGCTGCACATTCACAAAACTTTCTGTATTGATAGGACTGAACTGAGCATTATTGGCTTTGGAAAAAATCCGATGCATTAAAGCATGCTCAGCAACAGGAGTCCTCTGGCAAGACACTCTCAGAAAGAACAGCTGAAAAACAGCTGAAATGAAGAGAAATCACAACTCGTAAAATGAAAAATACTTCTGAAAACACTTCAAGCACTTCACTGCATGCAGAGCTCGCCCAAAGATGTTATACTGGAGTTGGTTAAATGTGTGCTGATGATTAACTTTGCATCACTGGGGAATGGCTCTCCCAAACTAAGAAGGACTTGAGAAACTGTAATGCTCTTAAACAGGAGAACAGCAGCCCTGGGTTTTCAGCATGTTGATCACTACAACCAGTAAAAATCAACCAAGTATTCAATAACCTCTTCATTTTACTTCAGTTCTCCTGCAGAAATGCCAAACAGCAGTTGCTGCTCAATGGCAGCTTGCACTGATCTGATCCTTGGCCACAGGAGGTGTTGTAGCAGCGGGACTATGGATTTGTGCTGAGTTATAGCCCATTTTCTACCTCGGGCTATCCTAGTTATGGTCAGATTGCAGTGGTGACAGATCTCCTGCTGAAGAGAACACACTGTAGAAAGGCACAGGACCATAGGGAAGAGGGAGAGAAGAGAAGAGAGCTCTGCTAGGGTTTAAAATATTCTAAATCATCCAATATATAGCTACTCCACTGCTCGTACCTCTTACTCCAGACAAGTGTGCGGACCACTGTTTGTGTGTTTTCATTTTTATGGCCTTTCTGCTATACCTACTTCCTGCCTTAAGCATCTTTTAAAACTGCTGGTAAATCACATCTCACTATCTGCAAAAGCTATTTGAAGACAATATTGAAATTATACAGAACTAGTAACTTCCGAGTTACTTTCTCATACAACCATACCACAACCAGATACATTTAGGACCCAGGTTAGCTAGTGAGGTCAACACACCTTTAAGAGTATATATGGATAATTCTTAAGAAAGCCACAGTAATATTTTCTGAAACTCCAAATGCAGCAAAGACATTTGTGTTCTACAATGCTGACAGAACCTTTTCGGCATTCTGTTACTGCATTGCATAATGCCAAGTTATATATCCAGATATTTTTCTCCAAGAAGGCTAATAACATGGCTATCTCCGAACACCACTTTAAAATTATAGCTTTCCTTTGCTGCAGGTCATGGATCGCTTACTCCTTGTATTAGATTATAAATGGCCGTGCCAACTTATGTACAGCACAAAACACAGGCAGGATCCTAGCAGAGGCCCCTGGTGTTACAAAAATTCAGTTGCTGCTAATAAGAAGGAGGGAAAACATTTCCATCTGTTTGGATCGGGTAAAAGAATTCATGTCTCTGATTCATCTGCATCCATATGCTGATATGTAGACAATACTCACGGACGCACAGACATATTGCGAGGTAGCCAGCAATAGAAACCAAATCAATCACAGATCACAGCATGTGATTTGCCTAATTATGAGTAATACCTCACATTTTTTATCCACGAAAAAAGCACTTTGTGAATGAGCAGATGGCATTGCTATGGGATGGCACCATCCTCGACAGTTGCAGATGCAGAGCATTTACACAGCACTCTGAAAAAATGACACAACACAAGCTGCTTCCTGGGAAAAAGATTCAAATTGAACAAGTGTCACCAAACATAATACGTGTATTTATTGATGTTCTGAACTTATCTGATCCAGCCTCTCTCCTAAAATCAAATACATAGGCACAGGACAGGGAGTGATGCTATCTCGACATCATTAAAGTCTCTTAGATAGAACTGCCACGTGAGCTGCCTAGCACAGAAGCAGAGATGCAGACCCAACCCGCAAACAATTTAAATCCACACAAGCAGAATCAATAGGAAGAAGCCCTGCAGAGAAAGCAATTAGACTGCAAAAGCAACTATATTACAGCATGGTTACGGCTGAGAGGCAGGACGCAGAAGTCCACCCTCACTTCTGTGATTACCCAGTGGAGTTCTTTCCAATGCATCTGGTCTGTGAAATGGCAAGGTTCATCCTGGACATGTTCCTGCAATCAAAGTGTTTCTGTTCTTCGGCTTCTACTGTAATTATAAGGCTCTTTTTTATGAGACCTGTCCTTCAGGTTTTGTGTGCTCCATAGGCAAATGAGGGTCTGTGCATCAGGAAACAGGTTTGAAGGACTCAGTGTGCTCTCCTTTTCAATAGCTTCATGGGAATAATAATCTCATTTCCTGGATCTGCAATTATTTATTCATTGGAGACTGTGCACTTGCCACTGTACAAGACACAAAGAAAAATCATCTGACTATTCCTGGGGATAGAAAATTCAGGTTTTCTATTCAAATTCTTGCTTTTATTTCTGGTTTGTCTGCATATTTTTTTCCTGGGCTGCCGTAAGCACACACACTGGTGAGACAGGATTGGATCAGCTATAAAATGACAGATGAAAACCATATTTTGGCCTCGTTGCGGGAGTATTTATTGTAGAAATACACTTAGTTAACTCTGTAGGGGCATACATGGGAAAATAGGAAGGACAGAAAAGAAAGGCTGGGCCCACAACTGTACCTCTGAAACCAAAGTAATTTGATCTGCTTTAACTATGATACAGGGTTATGGAGTCACAGAAACATTTGCACAAAGTGGTTTTAAATTGCTTTCATCTAACCACTTCATTTCTTCTGCTGAAATGATCAATACTCGGCTTGAAGAAGGAAGCGATGTTGGTCTACAGGACTAGACAGAGGCTTCCCCGCATGAATAAACACAGGGATGAAACTATGACCTGCAGTGCCATAACCGTTCATAAGTGAGTTAGTGTCAGATAGGAGCTGTCTCAGAGACGAACATCTATTTCAGAGAGGCTACACATCTAACAGCCAAGGAGCTAGTACAGTTGAAAAAGTAAAATGACAGATGCAGCTAAGTGTGTGATGTGAAATTAGATTGATCTCGAGGAAAGATGCTAAATCATGCTGGATATTGCTACACCAAACACATGTACGTACAGAGATAACATGACAGCAAAGGTCTGATCAGTGGGACAATTGCAAGAGCAGAAGTAGGGTGCTCTGGGTTGGGATTTGATTGCATCTTGTGGCTGCCATTCAACAGACACTCCTGAGTATGTGCTTCAGGGTGAAGAGAGGAGAGAACACCACAAGGCATTGCCATGGTACAATCCGATGAGCAAAAAAATACATCCCTAATCAACACGACTGGGGAGCTGGGGAGCAGCATTTTAAGAGATGCCAGGCTCACGGAAAAAGCAGCAGATGCTTTTTCCATGCCTGAAAGAAGACAGGAATGTTATTTGGGGAAATGGTGAGAAACAGTAAAAGCAGACGAAGAGATTAGGATGTGTGAAGATAAAACACAGCACAGGGAGGCATAGAAAAGCCAAGGACCCTGACCACTCTTTGAGCAATCAGCAGGGTGGCTCAGCCTGCTTGCCTCCACTTTTAAGCTGAAGGCATTTGCCTCTTGATGCTTTTATTCCTGAAGTTCTTTCAAAACTCTGGAGGAACAAACCTGGTCAGTGAAGATGCCCAACCAATGGTTCCTACCAAGAAAGGGCACAGGAAGGTTCCTGCCTGTGTGTTCCTGTCCTACTTCAGCTAAGCTTCCCAGAATGCTACATAATAGATAATGATCAGGGGAATGGAGCATCTCCTGAATAAAAATGATGAAAAGGATGAGAAAGTTGGGGCTGGTCAGCCAGAAGAAGAGAAGGCTGCACGGAGACTTTATAACAACCTTCCAGTATCTGAAAGGGGGCCTATAGGGATGCTGGGGATGGACTCTTCATTAGGGACTGTAGTGAGAGGACAAGGGGTAACAGGTTCAGACTTAAACAGGGCAAGTTTAGATTGGATATAATGAGGAACTTCTTTACTGTAGGGGTGGTGAGGCACTGGAATGGGTTGCCCAGGGAAGTTGTGAATGCTCCATCGCCGGTGGTGTTCAAGGCTGGGTTGGACAGTGCCTTGGGTGCCATGGTTTAGTGGGAGGTGTCCCTGCCCCTGGCAAGGGGGTTGGAACTAGATGATCTTAAGGTCCTTTCCAACCCTAACTATTCTATGATTTTATGATTCTATGCTGCAGAAAGAAAAAAAAAGCCTGGTGCTCTCACAACTGTGTACCAATATCAAGGTTCATCATTTATAAATAACCGCTGGGATCTCAACGAAACAAGCACAGCAGAAGTCAGTTTGCAGTAGGAGCTGGGGCTTTCAAGAGGCAGCTGAACACAAGTGAAATATTTTGGCTTGAAGCAACAGTAAACATGCAACAGAAGGTGCTTCTCAAGCCATCAGCACTGCATTATATATGTGCCATTGCCCTGTGTGACCTTTACTTCATTTACACAGTGAAGGATGTTCTGCAAAAACCTGGAGGACACAGGCTCTGAACACCCAACCCCAGGAAGCATCAGAGGAAACATGTTCAAGCTCATCCCATCAACCCACCTTCTTCCAGCCACGGCTCTTTGGAAACCAAGTCACTGAATCGGCTCAGGTTGATCACTTACTCTTGACCTTTTACAGCAGTTACTGTACTTTTCGATCATAGGTTATTTGGCCATTCACTGTGTGGCTTCACTGGTGTGAACAACAGTGAATTTTCTTAAAGGGAAAGATGAATTGCTTGAAGGTAATGAACAGCTACTCCCAGTTTGTACTTCTAACCTGCAGAGTATACCTAAGAAAATCATGACTTTAAGGAAAATAATGAGTCATTCATACTCTTACAGATCAACCTAATCAAAACAAAGGCAAGAGTTTTTGGCTAAGGAGCTGAAAGCCTTGCTGGAGAGAGATGCTTGCTCTGTTAGACAAATGACCTCTCTTTTCCCTTCGATCAACCTGACTGCCTGCAATTTTACTTACTTCTCTGCTTTTAAATATTGATGTCATACAAAGCTTCTCATTGGAAAAAACACATCTTACTCTATGTTGCCTTGTCAGATCACATCAAAGACAAAGGCTCAGCTTGCACTAGTACTTGGAAAAGAAGACTTTCCAGGCACTGTGAAGACTGATTCAGTCAACAAGCTTCTCTCCAAATCAGTAGCCAGCAGTTCATGATGCCATCGGCAGTATTTTGCAGCTGCTGCTGGTTTCTTAGCAGAGAAGCAGAACTTCCAATATCTGAAGGGAGCCTATAGGGATGCTGGTGAGGGACTCTTCATGAGGGACTGTACCGAGAGGACAAGGGGTAATGGGTTCAAACTTAAACAAGGGAAGTTTAGATTGGATCTGAGGAAGAAATTCTTTACTGTAAGGGTGGTGAGGCACTGGAATGGGTTGCCCAGGGAAGCTGTGAATGCTCCATCGCTGGGGATGTTCAAGGCCGGGTTGGACATAGCCTTGGGTGCCATGGTTTAGTGGGAGGTGTCCCTGCCCAGGGCAGAGGGGTTGGAGCTAGATGATCTTAAGGTCCTTTCCAACCCTAACTATTCTATGATTCTATGAACTCAGATGTTAACCACTTTTATTCATTAAATGCCACATGACAAATCCACCCCTTTGTCTAAATCAAGAGAGACAATGGAATTTGTTTTGCTCAATAACTAGAAGCAGGGTATCAAGCTGTAGCTGGAAAAAAAGAGTAAGTAAGAAGCATAGATCATAAAAGCAATTTTCTAGCAATTGCCTAGTTTTAAACTAGAAATTAAGAATCCAGCAAAGTATCCTGCACCGAGAAAACAGGCAAATCTTGGCATGCATTTACTCACCATCTTCATAAAGAGACAGTGATTTGGAAATCAAATTTTAGTACTGCTGTAGTTGAAATAAACTTCAAATAAAATCTTCCCTTGTAGACTATAAAGAAGAACTTTCCAAAGGAAGCTGAGTATCTGCCCTTAGAAGGGCTGTTTCTGGGGGGAAGCTGGATGGCAGCAGCACTGTACAACTGATGTTATCTGAGGAACCTGAGTGATGAGGAGGCAAAAGGCACGGGTGCTTCAGCTTCACTTCAGCGTAGGGAAAATTTAAGGTTTGAAAGTGAGGAATCTCCTCCTATTGTATGTAAGGATGACAAACAAGGATCATGCCCTGATGGACAAAGAAGGAAGAAATACTGTGAGCTGAAACACCTTGAGTTTTGTTTCTGCTGCATAGGTTATTCTCTTTCAGAGAGAAATGAGAAGCAGACTCCCTGCTAGCATTTTGTGCAACCTGTCTCAGAAAATTTTAAGGCCAGACTGGAAGCACACCTAGCAAGTTCACTCGACTCAGACTTACAGCAAATCCAGAGGAAATCAACATATCCGTAACATTCTATACAGAATGTTTCACTGCAGTGAAAAATGAAATAAGAAACAAACAAAAAAGGGCACCACGGAAACTGCTCTCCTTCAGTCTCAAGGACAACTTCTTTCTGTATTAGCTTTTGCTTGAAAATATCTGCCAGCTCTATTACCACACTCCTTTACACTTGAGGCACGAGATCTATGAAAATGAGCATGCACATAGGCACAGGATGCCTCATACCAATCTTAAGCTGCTGTCAGAGCAACCAAGCAAACTGGTTTGCTCACCCTCCTCCCTATTTCCTGTCCCACACTTTATCTACCTATTGACAACATAAAACCTTTTAGAGCAAAACACAGTCTCTGTCCCCATGTCTGTACAGAGACCAGCATGATGGATGCCTGCCAGTGGCTTTGCTCCACCACACACATGCAATATACGTAGAAATTATAGGGCACGATTAAGCAAAGAACACAACATACGCCCAACTCTATGCATGTGAATAGCCTTACTGACGTCAATGAAATTACTTATGCCTGTAAATTATGCACATAATTAAGTATCTGGTTGGACTGAAGCCTAAATCAGTGATTCACTGACAGTCAGAATGCCTACCTCTGTGACTACATATATAGTCGCTTTTATCACACATGTACAGTAGCGTCCTGCACTCCAACACTCTGCCACTAACGCTGGCATGGGACTGTCCCTTCCTGAAAGACACTGGTGTACATGGAAGCAGGTGACCAGGCATAGCCTCAGACAAACAGAAATCAACCAGGCAGATGTGAACTGCTAGAAGAATCTCATTTTTCCTTTCAAAAGCAGCAAGTCACTTTTCTAAAGACTCTCAACCAATTTGCCCTAAAAGAACAGCAGCAAATTTTGAGTTGTTCTTGTTTTTCCCTGTGTTCTTCTTTCTCCAAATCCAATATCTGTCATTTAAAAACTGAACAATCAGAGAAACTCTTATTACTTGCATTGCAGCTGCTAAATGAAACACGGAAAGTCTGTCTTTCCTTTCCTGTTGCAAATCAAAGAACACAAAACCTGAACTGTCTGTAAAACCAATTGTGTGTGCCTACACTTCCTAACGACAGCACAGCTTGCCTTATAGAATACATAACTGTTGCTGAAATAGTTTTGATCAGCTGAAGAGTTGCAGAAGTGTTTGCTGCCCTATGATAAGAAGACACAAAGACTTGCTCTAGAGGCTTCTTGGAAATATCAGAAAAACACTCTTTTTCTTTATAATTGGATCTTGTTATTTGTCTTTTAGCGTCTCCTTTGTCTGTTTGTCTCTATCCATACTGTAAGAAGTTTTATTTCTTTTTCGTTTTTTGTATTAAGAAGTTGGTTTTGTGTTTCAGCATCTCCAAAGCAGCCAGAGTCCTGATTGTCAGCAGTGATGTCTAGACACAGTAAATCCTTAAACTCAAGGCCTTTTGCCCTTGAGAGAGAAATGCAGCTGCATACGATTGCACTTTTTTCCCTGGGCAGTTTCCGGTGCTTTGTAAAGCTTCATTCTGAGGCTACAGCTTGGTAAGATGAAATTCGGATCAAGTTTTGACTTCAGAATTCAAGGCTACTCTATGAGTATGTTCAATCCCATGGACAGGTTTGGGTCAGCTGTAATCAAGTACCGGCAGAGCTTCTCTTTTAACCTGTCCAGCAATACTTAGCAACAGAAGTCCCCTGATCCATTAGATGACTGATGTGTCCCCCAACAAGCCCACTGTGCTTTTTGTTTTAAATATAAGATTAAACATAGTAAAATAAGGTCATGTATAGCTCCTGAAGGTTTAGATGCCTGTAAGAGTACTGAGAAGCCATAATAAATGGCTAATTAGGAAAAACAAGCCTCATGGTAGCTTCCCAGTTAAGTCATAGAGGTAACATGCAAATTCAAGATGCCAAACTGAAATAACAGTTTCAGGAAAGTGGTGCATATCCAAGGAAGGCAAAAAACCAACCTGCCAAACTCATTCAGCTCAGCAATTTTTAATTTCAACTTTAAAATCAATAATTTCACATCTTTTTCCTCTTGGGGGAATAAACCAAACCAAGTGTTTATTCTATATTCTTCTATCTTCTAGTGCCTGCACTCCTGTCTCAAGGTTCATGACAGTAGAAAACACAATGCTGGTTGATTATGCTGCAACATTAATGTGGAAATACAGCCCCACTACAAAACCTAGCCCCACTGTCCTCCTCTTCCCATCTAAATGCCGAGGTTTCTGGGATCATGGTTAAAAATGCAGTGCAAAAGCTTAGAGACCACAGAGTACCCAGGCTTAGCCCAGCAGCTCACTTTGAGCTATGATGCACATCACTTGTCTTTATGACCGCAGAGTCCAGCTGCAAATGTTTAAAACTAACAGGAGTTGGGAATCGGATCAGAGCAGCAAAACAAACACATGATGTGAACAGCTCCCCTCTCCTTACACAACCAGCTCAAGCAGAAAAAATTCACCTGTCAAAGAGAAAAAGCCAAGCACATTGGGAGATCATTTGGGAAATTCTCCATCTCCTTTATGTTTAGCTTCAGAGCTGTTAACTATTCTGCATGAATTCCATGGCACAAAATCCCGCCCTAGAAGGTGAAAAACACTGACCATGAAGCACTTATTCAGCTTAGGGGTTCAGGCACTTCTGCAATGACCGTATTGGGTTTTCTGGACACAAAATCTCCACCGATGTTAGGGTACACACACACTGTTCCTGGAGTTAGTTCAGAGGTGTACCCTTGATGAAAATATAGACAAAAACTGAGGTAGGTATCCCACTTGGCACAGCTGATTGACTTTAATAGGTGTTGATTACACTGCTCATATTGCATGAAATTAAAAAGCTTACAAATGTTATGAGCCATTACCCTTCCATTTAAGAGAGCTTATGACAAGTTAGAAACATTTAATGAAATCCTTTTCAAAATGCCACAGGCAGAGCTTCCATGAGATTTTGCTTCAAAATGCAACTTGTGGAATTATTTCAAAGTTTGTTTGCTTCAGAGCTCCCTCTCTTGCTCTTCTTTGGGATACTGGGATTTTGCAGCTGGCAGGATACTTCAGCTCCCCGTTGTGCTCTCTGTGAGAGTCACATATAACACCTGATCGTTAGATAAACAAAGGGGAATAAACAAAGCAAGATTTAATTCTGGTGTTATTGGAAGTACCCCTTCAGACAGCCTAAAAAAGCCTCCGTCAAAACTCAAAGCTGAGAGATTTCAGGACAATTTTCCTATGAAAGTAAATGGAAATGTTTTCATAGTTGCTGTAAAATTTACTTAAACTTCCACCTTTTCAGCACCCTGGAAATATCACAGAGTCACTGACTGCCTCCAAAGTGCTGGGGCAGCCAAGGCGCAGTCTGAAGTAGGCTTTCAGGATTTTACTGCTTAAGAATGAAATTTATTAAGAGGAGCTCATATCAGTTTTATAAATCCCATTGGACCCTCAAAGTATACTGCCATATGCGGACTCGAATCTGCTTTGGATGGCAATGGCAACAGCATCCTTGCATCAGGTGAGGAGGCTTCTGCCAAAATGATGCTTTTTTGCAACTTGCTCAGCTGCTTCTGTTTGGTTTTTACTGTTTGTCCTGCTGACTGCCAGGTCTCCTCTCTGTTGATAGCTGTCAGGCAAGCAGGATTCAAACTGACCAAACTGAGAGAGACATTTATAGCAAAAGCACACTGGCACAGAATCTAACGACAAGGTTATCTGGAGCAGTGCCACAGAGAATGCTTAACAAGCCCTATAGGGAGAATATGAGCTCACCAGGCACAGCTGCAAGAAGCTTGCAGCAACCTTGTTCTTTTTTCCTTTTAATTATTAGGGCTTTTAAACAATATTTGAACATCTGCTGCCAGAACTCAACCAAGAAGCAGTAAGCTATGAAGAAGCACCACGCTTCAGAAGTCGACCTCAGATAGTGTGAGCTGTTTCTACACAAAGCTGCAATGCACCTGAACTACCCCAGAGGCCAATCCCAGGGGATCAACATCTCTAAGAGCTGCCAGGAACTCTTACAGGTTTGTCTGCATTGTGAAAAACAAGAAGATTCCTCTCTTGTTTGAAGAATCAATCACTACAGGAATAGTTAAACACTAGGAGAAGTAATGGCCAAAGAGGTGGTGGGAATGTGTAGGGACTACTAAGTGACAGCAACATGGTGAGACAAGCTTCATTTCCACCCTGTGATGGTTTCAGTGAGCACGCTGAAGTCCTGAGGCACTTTGCTAGACCAAATAATCAGGAACTAATTCAACATCCTTTCATTGCTCTGCAAACTCTTGACAAGGGAAGAAAAGGAGTTATTCGGTATCCTACCTCAAAAATACAGCAGCCTTTTTACATGCTATCTAACTAAGACTTTACTGAAAGCTGTATTTCTACTACACAGTTTGAGTATCATACAAAGTTGCAATTATCTTGCCATCTACACTGCCTTTCCTCATGGGTTAATGTAGCCTTTTAATCCAAATTGGTATGTTATATTGCTTACAAATATGTATTTATGGCCATGGGCAGGTATGCCTCATTGTGGGCACATGTCACTGTTTAATTCAAATACATGGTTTATTGTTTTTCAGTGTGCATTTTTAGCTTGGAGGCAGGCAGACCTGCAGAGCAAACAATACAAAAGAATACATCCATTATGAAACTGCTTCTGTGCTTTAAACTGATACCACTCTGCTTCCAGATCTGAGACAAGTGCATTGGCAAAATAATTATCACTCTTAAAAGCTTCCTTTAGGATTTTTATCATTCAAATAATGGTTGGGAAAATACGGACCACGATATTTTATGCACTTGTTAGTCTAACTTTTATGCTGAAGCAACTCACTAAATACCTAAAGGGAACGGCAGTTACCAGCCCTAATTCACAACTGATTTTTTTAACCCAAAACCTGAATTTTTTAGGCCAAACAGATGCCCTTGCATCTGCCACTTGCATGTAGCCACTAGTTATTTTGTACAGCTTCCAATGCGACTGTTCCAACACTTTGAGACACTCACTGGCACAGTGAGTACAATAGGGGCCTCTAATACAACCCAAATAAAATAATAAGACACTGTACTTTGCCTCAGGCTTTTTTTGCTTGGATGGATGAGTCTTGTTTTAAATTCTTTTTTCAGTTCATTAAAAATAATGGGAAGCAGGCCTTCAACATGAAACCAGCAAAATACAACAAGAGATCTCTTTTAAAAGACACTTTAAACCACCTCCAAATCTGTTCAGTGGATTTTGCCATCACTTATACCTGTGCGGCAACAGAATAGCTCAGAGCTCTCCTAGACAGCAGAGGACAGACAAGAAGGTTAGTGCCCATACTTCATCTGTGTTTCCAGACCCACCCATCAGTATGAGTGTCTTCACGAGCTGAATGGCAGGACCCCAGTCAAGAGCTTTATACTGCACAAAATCTTTGCCAGGCAAATTCATACTCTTGTCTTTAAAATGATTCAGGGTAAGAAAGTTGAAACCCAGGCACAAACATCTCCAAACTGAGGTTTATTTTTTCTTTCTATATACTTGAAGTGAACATTGAAAGGGCAAAAGCATCCTAATCCTATCATGACAATGTCTTTCTCTGCTTCCTAAAGCTGAGATTATCATCTCATTGGCTGCCACACAGCTCCTGAGAGAATTCACTTGATTTTCGTGTATAATCACAGCACAGGATTTTATTTCTGTTGTTACTGGAATAGAAAATGCACATAGTCTGTTCTCTCTCTTGCCCCTTTCAAGTTACTGACAGGCTTGGATGTCAAAAGCTTCAGAACCCTACAATTGCACTAAGACAGCTAAATCTGTGCACACTGTTTCAAGCAACCTGCTTGTTAGCAGCTCTTCTCAACAAAGGCAGGAAAGTTTCCAGTTTTATATCTCTGCTCAGATTAAGGCAATGAAGACTGAAGACCACAAAACTGTTGCCATTGATTTCCAGCACATAAAATTAACAATCTGTGCAGCTGCGCACAACTTTCAGTCAGTTTGTCTGATTTATAAGCAAACAGATGGTTCATACGGTAGCCCACAATAAATTACAATAGTTAGAACGACAGCTACATTTTGAGAGTGACAGTGCAGCTGAGCTACAGATGGGTTTATAGATGACCCTTCCAATTTTTAATAATCTCCATAATTTATCTGCAAGTAAAGAAACGTGAGCATTCTTAATGCACCTTCTTGACTAAGTAAAAATTACTTTTATTTACACAGGCAATACTTTATGGTCCAGTTAACTTCTTAATTAAAGGCAGCAAGATGTTCATGTTCCATGCAAGTGGCATGGAAAATATTATGTAGTGTGCAGTATGTTCAGCTGGGAGTTTAAAATGCTCTGAACACTCCTGAAAAAGGGAATGCACCTATCTCTATTTAAAACAAAACTACAAGGGTACAAACACTGCTACCACAGTTACTATTCATTAATCTCCAGATAAAATTTAAGCTCATGCAGTAACAAGGTTAGGTTAATTTGAAATCTCCGATGCTTAGAGACAGGCTCGTAATTCAGAAGGTACTTCAAACCCAGTATTATAGAGCAAGGACTAGGATGGGGAAAAAAGCACAGGACCCTCATTACAAGAAGAGAGAGGGATTTAGAGGGTCACTCTTGAATGGGTAAGGGAAAAGGAAAGTAAGCCTGGGCAGTGTTATCCCTGAGATATGAGGCAGCAGCGATGCAGAAAGAAACTGGCTGGAAGAGGTTTTAAGAAGCCAGTTCATGTTTGTGATTTTAATGGCCATTTCTCCAGCACAGGTCTGTCCACATTAGTCCAATCCCTCTGCTGATATTTTTAAAGGGACTCCCCAAAAGACATCTTTGTTGGGTCATCATCAATTGCATACCACAGTATGACAGATTCAGTTCTTCTTGATGCAATTTCCCTTGCAATGAGTTACATTCCAAAAGGAGCACAGCTACAAGCACCCAGTCTATCCAGAAGGTGATGGAGGGAGCAGCGCCTACTATACAGAGCTCTTTAAGGCACCCACTCTCTTGGGATGATTTGAGGATTTTTCCTCCTCTCTAAACCTTGGGCTTCTTGCCAAATTAATTTGGGGGAAAAAAAAAAAAAAAGAGAAAAAAAGAAAAAAATATCCTTTTTAAAGTGGAAAATCCAAAACTATCTTTAAACCAGAAGGCACAGCTGCTAGGAAAGCAAGAGTGTGATTTTAGTTACCAGCTTCCTGGGACTTAAGAGATGCAGCAGAGAAGAAGAGGCACCAGTGACAAATTCAAGCTTTCAAGAATTACCACAATTCATGTTTTGGAGGTATTTTGGCAGGGATTGCCCAGCTCTGCCTGCGGCAGAGCAGCGTGGGGACCAGCACTGAGACATGAGTGGAAAAACCCACTACATGAAGGTCACGGGACAGCAAACACTTACACTTAAAGCCACTTCCCCTGCCATTTCCATGCAGCACAAAGACCCCTTCATCTACTACACAGAATGACAGTGAAATTCTATTTGTTGGGGTTGTCTGTGGAAGTTTTCTATAAATAACCAGCATCTGAAGGTCTTTATATAAAACCATTTTCTATTACCATACACAGCTCTTGGGTTGTTAATTAAACATGTGAAAAATATTTTATGTCAGCTTATTTCTGGGATGCTCTTTATTTTACCATTATTTGCCATCTTGTTTCTGTTACACTCTGCATATTTAAAGCCGCATTACACGCTTGTGGAAACCCAGAGAGGATTACTATGGAATTAGTAGAGATGTTCATCTGTTACTGAGTGCTGAGTTTGGCACTTTATTTTAGCAAAATTCATCAAATTCAGGAACTGCTAGCATGCTTTCCTCCAGGAGAACAGTGCCTTATAATACTGTTCCTTGTAAAAACAAAGCATTGATTATTTAATAGTATTTATAAATATTCCATAACTATCATCCTTTGATTCACTGCAACCCTTGCATTTCCTTACACGAGCAAGGGAATTTGCCTACAGGCAAATTCACATACAGCACAAGAAAGCAGAAGTTGTCTGAAATCAACAGAATTGCCCCTGTCACTCCCCATCTCCAACAGAAACCCCAACGTTATCGTGAGCATCCTGAAAGCCAACTCAGGCTATGCCAGTTTAACTCCACTGAAAAGTCAGAGAAAATATACACATGTTTATGTAAATATACAGTTACTATAGCATCTACTGAAGCAGGAAGGGATGCTCCAACTCAGTAGGCTGCAGATCAGACCTTCTGACTTGCAGCAATATCCCTTTCTGACTAACAGCAAAAAAAAATCCTGGAGGAGGGATAAAGGAAGGAACACACAGGCCTTGCTGTACATTTCTTGTTCCTTGCATTCATTAAACTGTCAATGGTGTGCAAATCATGAAATGGTTTCATAATCTCAAGATGGGGACACCTTTTGTCTCCCTGGCCGTATTAAAATGTAGATTAATATGATAATATGAAAACAGCAAACTCCCCAGTAGCAAGAAGTAGCTCTCAGTTCTCTTAGTAATCAAATATTATTTCAAGCAATCTAACTACAGAAAAAGAAATGTATGTATCAGTTTGTCAGTGTATTTATCAAACTGAGCGCTGCACTCTTCCCACACATTTTACATTACAAAGTCTATGGCATGTAAGGTTCTGCACTTCTGTTTTAATTCAGGGATGAAAATGCTAATAGATATGAACGTTTTCTTAGTAATTTTTCTTCCTAAATAATTATCCATGCTCAAATCAATTCCTAGCTATCTTACAGAGGTTACAACCTTCAATAATTAAATTGGATATTGTACTGGCTGTTGTGTTGATTATGCTACAAGTTCCAGCTTCTACAAGAGCACTGAAATGCTGAGATAAAGGGATGTTAACTTTATTTAATTAGCTATCTTCCATTGCTATCAAAGTGGAAGGTTGGCATCTGACTCAAATTAACACTCCAGATCAGGAAACAAGACAGATGACATCTTCTGAGAAGGATCCTGGACACTCTCTGTAATTGTTTCAGTTATTTTAAAGCTGCTCAGGACAAACAGAACTGCGTCTGAAAGAGCAAAAGTCACTGACAGTCAATGAAGTGATCCTATGAAAATGCTATTTCAATCACACTTGGGTTCTCTCTCATTTTCAGTTGTTAACATCCTTGCTACTTCTGTCACACAGTCTCTCTCCTAGCAGCATTGAATTTTAACTGCACATAATTTTAAAACTCAAAATGAAATAGGACTGAGCACATAATACAGGTTTCTTGTGCCTGCTAACAACAGATCAGGTCCTTGTGCCAAGGCATCAACTCTGCTCCCTGCAGAAAAGGGGTACCTAGTTAAACATGAGCTTGATTTCACAACTGCCTGCCGTCCCTCTACCATGGAAACATCAGGTCTCTTATTTGTGTGTTGCTTGTCATTTATCTTGAAAGGAGACAAAAGGACAATCTGAAACCTCAGTGGTGCTGGAAACATTTTAAGTGTGGCTTGCACAAACTAAACCCACATATATCAGCTCTGCAATGCCCAGAGTATATAGTATCCACATAAAATCCTCAAAGGACACTCACAGGCTCACTCCCCAAAATACGTTTGTATAGAGTAGCCTATGGAATTTATCCAATAAACACATCACTTCGTCACTTCATGGTTTCTTACAGTTCATGCTATAGAAATGTGCTTATTCCTTTCCAACAACTTACTGGTCTTGACCGGATTTCTTTGGCGTAGAGAGGTTTCAAGAATTCTGAATCTCCTTCAAGCTTTAGACCCTTTTCTGTGATTCTCAGGTTCCCCATTCCATCCTAAAACACAGAAAAGAGAAACAAAACCACCCCATTAGTTACAATTACTAAAATCACCAGGCTGCCAACAGCTGATTTTTTTTTCATAGCATGTAAAGTACTGGGAGGAGCTACAGAATGCAGTTACTTATGTTATTCTTTTAGTTCTGTTTCTGTGAAAGAGTATTCTATTCAGAATAATCTCCCATGCCCCCCAGTAAATGAAAGATGTTCTTTTAAGCTACTCATCTCTACTCAAAGAGATGTAGCAATGCTCTGTGTTAACAGGAAACTGCCGACTGTAATATTCCCTGGCTGTGTATTAATACAATTTCACATTCATAGCAAATCCATATAAAGGCTACGTGATTAATTCTACTGAATTCCATATAGAGAATATGTGGCTAATTCCACTGAACTGACAAAACAGGGGTTGGCTATGTAGGAGTATTGCAATAAAACGTGGGAGGGAACTTGACCCCAGTTATTTGGGGAAACCTCTGCAAAGCATGGACTCTTAGGTGGGATCAGCCCTTAGAGCAAAATAACGTGGAAACCTGTTGATTAGTTTCAAGTCTCCAAGTCTTTACTATGGTTTTGACACTTAAGATGCTACATGGCTTCACTGGAATACATATTTATGCAAATATTTGCTGTGGGAGAAGCAACGGGAATCTCTTTCCAAGAGACTGCTCTTCTGTCTTGGGCTAACTCCTGACTCTTTTCTCCCACAATGATCAGCTCAGGATCAGAGTCCTTGCTCTGCTCTTGTACAGCCCAAGTACATCCCAGCGATCTGAAACTCTATATCCAAATGTTTGGGCCTCCTAAGTCACTCCCATTCCCTTCAAGCAACCACTGCAAGGTCCGCTGGCCAGGCATTAAGTAACTGGTGTACCACACATTTCTGTCTTCTCCTCATCTGGATTTCATAGTTGCAGCTATCCGTCCTCACTCTCTCCCCAGTCTCCACCTCTCCCTGCACTTCCATGGCAAAAATCTTCTTGTCAAATGGCATCAAGGGTTGGCTGCAGACCTCCAGCAGCTGACTATAAATAGCCCCTTTTCTTTAGAAATTGCTTAGTTATGTGTGTCCAACATGTAATGAAACATTCAACAACCCATAATAGCAAAAAAAACCCGTCAAAATTGCATATGAATTTTTCATATGGTTCTTATGCAATAAAGAGGTATATGGATACACTGGCACACAGCAGAATTGGACCAAACTGTATTTCACCTTTAACTTGTGAAAGTCATAACTTTCACAAAGATGAGGGATTCAGGTTTATGTAGGCCACAATTGCTTAGAAAGGGGTGTATGTTAAGAATCATGGTGTGGATGCGGAATTGCACAGATAAAGGTATAATCGAAACCACATCAAATTCAAGGCAGAATTCTAAGGATTCAATTCTAAGATTCAGGGTGATTGCCAAAGTCTGCCAGGAGTGAGGTAAGTTGGGCTTTTTTCTGACAAAAAGATGGTCTGAAGCATCTTTTTAGCATAAATTTGACTGACATCACTGGATTTGAGACTGATGCTAGCAAAAGCTATGTCTCCACATGTATAAATTACAATTGGGAAATGAACAAGAATTTGGTAGGTAAGAACTGCTATGACAATCCTCAAACATATCCCTTAAGGAATCTTTCCACACCCCCCTCCCATTTCTCCATGCTACAGAAGCAGGAGGAGGATGCTCTATGATGCCTCAAGGACTCCACAATAAGGCAGGATACAGTAATCACAAAACTTACATCAGCTGGAGCTCAGCGTGGGGAGCACATTGCAAAGAGGGACACATACATCAGCACTTCCACGTAACATGATTCATATTACAGTAAGAGAGACATTGAAATCAAGAGTCATATAGGCCACAGGATGGCAAGAGTAATAATTTGGAAGAATTACTGATTTGTAAATAGGGACATGCCACACAGACTATTTAGCATCTCATCATGCAATTTAGGGACTCACTGAAAAGGACTGGGCTGCTTTCTTCAGTGCTGGTAGGCAAGTCCTTAAACACTGAAGTTCAAATCAAAAGAGCTAACTCAAAGTTGTTTGAGGGATTTTAGAGCAAAGGGATATGTACTTGGGTAGAAGGTCAAGAGAGGATCAGTAAAATATGGAAAAACTATATGCATTGGATATATGTTTTCTAATCCAGCTGCAAAAACTAAAACACATCTGTCTGCTTCCTCTTCCTCCCGCTGCGTGTGCACCTCCAGCACTGGAAGAAGAGTTGCTGTCAGTGAAGGTGAATGGCTAACCCAAACGATCCACATGAATTACTGCCAAAAGGCATGATTTGGAGGGATAAAAATCAAAGACATATTCTGTGTCAGCAGTGACATTGGTCATTTGCCAGAGGTTCTCCTGTTCCAAGAAGTTTTCCCAGCACGTACCCTGCCAAGTTCTTGCCAGTGTGGAGTGTCTTACAAACAAAGGAAGTATCAAGCCTGTGGGACAAAGTACATCAAGAACACATTTGATATATATCATGTAAGCAGGTGCACTCTCCTACAAAACCACTGGGTTGGAGAAAAAGAGGTACTTCCCCACGCTGTTGCTCTTAACTTTTGATCCTGCTCAGCCCCTAATTCCCACTCCTTCCTCTCTTTCTGTGACTGCCAAAACTAGTAAGAGCTGCACTTTCTTGGTGTTTGGGATCGGGATGCAATGCTTAGCACTGACTTACCACAATTAACTCTCTGCTGCTTATGTTTCTCAAGATTGAAGATAACAGCTTTTTGTAGGGAAAGTCTGGGTCAGCAGGTGAAAAAAACAACCAAAGGTTGTAATCCGAGTTTAAAGTTAATGAGCATCCTGGCCTCACATAGGACCATCATTACTAAATCATACTTATTATTTCCCATTAGAAATAAAAAAGCAGCTTGTGGAATTATATAGAAATCCCCAAATACAGATATATTAGAGAGAAATCACTGTATGAAAGACTACCTCACATAGTGTTTTGGATAAAGCATCTTCATCCTCCCTAAATTATATGGTCTTGTAACAAACAAATGTCATATTCTGCTAAAGAGCACATATATGAAAGTTCCTGTGAAATTTCATGAACCGTGACCTATAAAATGCAGCAGAAAGCTGCCCAGAGTGACAGAGACCACAAGTTTGTATTAAACATTGTGTCTATGATTGGCTTATATCCTTATCTGCCACGCTATTGCTTATGAATAAAGTGGAAAAAAAAGCAGTATTGATTATTTGATACACTGACATCTAACAATCTTTGTTTCTCTCCTTTTTATTAGTAGGTGGCTCAGCAGCAAGTGAATGACTTTATTGTGCAAGCAGCAAGCCAGCTTTGTGAGTGTCCAGGAGGCAAGCTCCAAACAGGAGGCACAGAAGTTGGGACCTCTCCTTTACCATCTGCTTTGAATTATTTCGCTTTATGGTAGGGCATGGTGAAAACTTTCACATCAATTTCATCATCTACACCCCCTCCCTTTTTTATGCAATGCCTTGTAATGGGTAGGCGTAAAAATTTATGTGCTACTGCTGACTGCTCTGTGTTGGAAAGGGATAGCAATGGTAAAATCCCAAGTAACATAAATGTCACTTTGGTGATGCTGAATGAGAAAGGATTTTTTTTTGCAGCAGCAGCTTGAGAAGCAATTCAGTTTTACAACCAATTACAAATGATGGTCTTAGTGTTAGGAGAATAGCCCAGCATTGCTCCTATCTGATCACCAAGGCTTCTCTCTGCTTTTTGGCCAGCAATGTGGCAAAACATGTGGGTGAAGCCTAGATTCTTTCTGTCTTCCTTTCTAACAGTTGTGTATTACTTTATTTTCTTTTCTAAACTGTATGTCTGGTAGCAGGGAGATTCAGTTAACAGAACAGGAAAACCCAGCCAACCTAACCAAAGACATATAGTATTTGCAGTACGTATCTGGAAGTGGTATTATAGCTGCAGCAGTCTGGACTGCTTACACATAGGAACAGAGATAAGGTTCAGTGGCATCTGCCATTCATTTATTAGATCAGGCTGGGCTCATGCCACAGCTTAACCTAGTCAAAAACCAAGGTGGTGATAATATGTATTAACTATGGCCTTTTGTGCCAAGATGCTTTGTTCCTTACAAACATCAAATTCAGCCTCACACTCCTCCTGGTATTTCTGAACATAGAGGCAAATTTGCTGTTTGCTGAGGTCTTTTTAAGGATTTTAGGGAAGCAGATCCCCAGCTGTCTGCCGGCCATCACAGGCATGGGTAGCTTCCACATGGTTTTTCCTGCACCTCCATCCCTTCCCAGTTAGTCACTGCACAGCAGGTAAGCATTTACTTTTTTTACTAGGAATAAACTGAAGTTATGTTTGGCAATGTCCTGTGGGAGAAAATTACCTTTGGAGACTGCTCATGTCAGATGGCTGAAACACCTGATTATCGTTGCTTGTATTATTGATTGCTGTGCTCTGCATCGCTTCCAGATACGTGCAAGTTATTACACAGCTCAATACATCCGCAGTTAGAAAAACAACAAATGCAAGTGACCTAGTTTTTTCTTCCCCCACTGGGAAGATTTCTGTGCTGTTCTACCTCTCATTTGATATTAAATGTTTCCAGATTCCCCAGATTTAAGGAAGGTATGTTCCAATACGCATCGTTGCCAGCTCTTCACAGCCTCAAACACCTACTTGCTCTAACAGGATCTGCCCTCCCTCCTCCTCATTTTCTTCAGTTAATTTGTCAGCTCAATAAAGATCCCAGCACTGGTCCTATAAAGTTAAAGCTTGTTACATAGCACAGTCCAGAGCAACATATACTCCAAGGTAAGGAAATGTGTTACAGCTTCTTCCTCTGATAGAAGACATTGTTTTGAGACCTCACATACAGGCTCAGATTTGTGCAGACAATAGAGAAAAATGAGTCAGCATAGCGTTACACAGCATATATGATCACATCCTGCATGCACAGATACAGGATTAAAAGCTTATGTTTTAAACTGCCCTATGTCCACAGACAGCATTTGTCTCCCTCTTCTTCTGCCTGTTTATTGACCTCAGATGTCCCTGTCAGATGTCTTACTGGTAGTGTTTTCACTGTATGTGGTAGGTAGATGTCTCAGCATAGGATGTCTGTGCTGAGACATCAGTGAGTGAAAGAAGATGACCCAAAACTTCTTGCATCACAGTGAGACAGTATATATATTCCCTCCAGAGAAGGAGGGAGACAGAGATGAAGCACAGATGAAGTCTTTGCACTAGAACAACATTATAAATTGCAAGACTAGCAAGCAGCTAACTCGCTGTTCCTTGCAGAAGGTTCTCTCCTGAAGCTATGAGAAGACATCTCTGTATAATCTCTGGTGCTGCAGTAATCAGTCACAGGGAGACATGGAGTTGAATGAAAACAGGCCAGCTGTGGGAGTCACCCACTGGAAAATGACCTCTAGAAGCTGCTGTTAAAGTTGTATGAGCTATATAGGCACTTTTAGTTCCTTCCACAGGTGTCAAGCCATTTGTGACAGCTACAGGTTGTTAACTTATGAAGGAATTATGTGCAAGTGGAGGAAACTGCCTGCAGACCATTATGGTTAATGCAAAATCCAGCCTAAGCCAAGCCTTTGAAAAGCTCAGAGCCCTTTTCCAGTGGTAACTCCTGTATCTGTGAGTTCCCCTGCATGACTGCAGAAAGAGGCAGAAGATGAGAAGAGGGGATACAATGCAGAGAGCACAAGAACTGAGAGGACATCTCACAGCTACACCAATGAGCCGTGATGCAGAAAATCTTCATTTCATTCCTGTCAGACTCACAAGCCACGACGGTGTTAGGGATGCCTTCTGCATGCGTGTTCCCATAGTGCCCTCCCCCTCTATCTGTTCCTTCCACATCCACCAAGCGCTTACCAGAGCCAATGCCATTTATTACGAATATTGCTTGAGGAGCCCTATGAAGCTGTTGTATAAGGCAGAGGAAACTTATGCACCGGCATTAGTGAAAGCTAAGCAGAAAAGTCTGTAAGAAGTAGGAAGCACAGGATCAAATGAGGTTGCCAATTACTGTTTCAAATAAGTTACAACTGACCAAAGCAACTAAATCCCATCCCCTGAAAGAATTCCAACTAGTATTGGAATGAATTCTGAACAAATCATTCAGCCAGAGCTTGAAGAAAGCTCAGCTCTGGATTTACTGCATATTGCTGGAACTACTTATACAAGAGGTATTTCTTTCCAAAGCAAATTGCTAGTGAGTTTACTCAGAGTATGATCATGTGTGGCACAACAAAACCATAGGATTTCTATAAAATAAGCCTCTCCATTTGAGAGTACATTTTTCCAGCAAAAAGATTATCAAACCTTTTGGGGAAATGATTATGAATCTCAACATTGTTACTACAACACCACCATCATATGCAGAATTCCTCTCTAGGGTAATAATTTCCCTTTCCATTGATACAGCAGGGAACAGATCGAAATTTGCCTTTCACGCCTCCCAACACTCTGTTATGGAGCACTTTTGGCACTGAAGCATTATAAAATGAGGTATGTTCTTTTGAGCATTTTTCCGCTTTTTTGCTCCAACACAAATAGTAAGATTTCACATCTCACCACCAACATGTATTCCAAACGCGCTCCTTGAATTCTCCATCTTTTCAGTCTAGCTCATTACCATAATTACGCTAACTAGAAGGGAAAAGTCCCATCCTACAGAAATCTGCGCTCCCTCAGAAGCAGGAAAAAAGATTGTTATAATTGTACGAACAAGTACTCTTCTAATGCAGCTATTTAATATAACAATCAGCACATAAATCCACTGTTGCAGAGGCTGCAGAAACAAGTTTTATAAATGATGGCCTAATACTCCTGAATTATGGTAGTGTGTCAATCACTGAATGTAGCATAGAATAAACACTTTTTCAAACTAGGTTTTGGACAGGACGTGTGCGTTGCTCTTCCAGGTTACACCAAAGCCTAATTGAACTCACTCATGCTAATATGGTTGGAAGAAGTTTCCAGGCAGAAGGAGGATTAGTTCTTTCCTTTCTCTATCGTAGTGGATCCCTTTTGTGTTTAGTACTTACATTCTAAAGTAAGATTTCTCTGACTAATCCACTATCTAGCAATTCCCTCCACCCTGCACTGAGGTGGCAGATTAAGGCCTGACAGAGAGAAAAAGGATGTGCCAGGTCTCATGCGGCTTTTCTGAAGATGAGCTCTTGAAATGAAGCCAATTATTAGGTCATTTTTGCCTGATGTGAACATGCCAAAACAACTCAGGGGCTCTAATTAGAGCTCAATACCAGGTCTGCTTAAAGAAATAAGGCTCATGCATATACACTGTGGTTTCAAACCCCTGTTCAAGATCCACGCCAACAGTCAAGATACCAAAAATACAAACACAGGCAGAGAGAGACTGAGCAGAGCTGTAGCCACTCTCACACTTCTCATCTGTAAGGCACATCTCATGATCCCATCTCGACAGACTGATTTACAGGCAACAGGGAACTTGGAGGAGGTACTCACTGAATACACTGACTCAAACCCCACCACACCTGCATTATATACGCACTGCTACGGCAGCACGACCCTCTGAAGCTACTATAATCATGCTGAAAATCCATATTTTCATTTCCTTCATTTAGTCTCCTTCACTATTTTCTCCTCTGTTTCCAAAAGCTGAAAGAAAACAGGGTGAATGGGGAGGAATATTTTCAATGCACCTCAATTAATCACTTCTGATCCCAGATTCAGGTAATATCAGGCATTTAGCTGATAAGCCTGCATTTGGAAGGTAATCACCCTGTGCTACCTCTGAGGTCGGGGTGAGAAAAAGGCGATGGAGTCCACATAGTACTCAAATCACTCCCTGGAAGTGCTTCCCAGCTGCTGTGCAGCTCCTCCAAGGTGACTTAGGCATCTTTGCTGGATGCCTATAGATAACTGGTATAAACATAGAGCTCGGTTTTCAAACAGGAAATAAATGTGTTACCAAGCAAAACAATAAACAGCTATCATGAAATAAAATATATTTCAAAGCATGATTTTAACTATACCAATGTAGAGTGGCTTCAGGGACTATTTTAATGATTTCTTTGTTTTCCTTTTTAATTAAGACATACTTTCAGTAAGACAGAAGAGACTGGGCACATTCAATTTATTTGTACAGGTTGGTAAAAAGAAATTTGCTTTAAAATTAAATTCTCTGTGTTAAGAGGAAACCATAGGCTCCTTATTAAGAAGCTGCCCTCACGGCTAAGGAACAGCCACAGAATTTGTATAGCTCTATTTGCCATAAAAATGTATTATTTTGCTCTTCCTCTATCAGAATATCCTGAAAAATAATTTCACCTGTCTTCCAGACTTATCTGCACTGTGTATATGACATTGTTAGCAAAGGAGGCTCTGGGGACACCAAAGAAAAGAGAACCTCAAGCGCTGCGGCCAAAGAGGCTGAAATAAGTATACTGCTGCTATAGCTTTTTGAACAATTACCAGTAAATAATTATTTATAAAGGAAAATATATAGGTACGTTTGCCAGGGCAAATGGTAGGCAAAGAATGAGATCAGATGTGTGGGGTGCATCTACTGGTTTCTAATAGCTCCACCAATTTACACCTACCTGGAATCTGGCCCTAGAGCAAAGAGGTAGGAAATGGAGAGCTTTGCAAAATGCCTGTGGCTGTAAGGCTGCAGGTCACAGAATGTGGAGGAAAGCCCAGCTTGCACCTACTGCGCCTTGTTGAGAGGGACAGACAAAAGCAACCAAGCCCCCAGGGCTTTCCCTAGTGCTCTATAATGGGCTGTGGCTGCCCTGGAACAGCTATGGGGGACAAGAGGATAGGAAGCAGCTTCATCACTTGCCATCACTTACTCCTCCCCAAACTCTCAGCCCCGAAGTATTTAGCATCAGAGCTAACACACAGCCACATAACACACCTTATTCATGCTCTCACATCCATGCATGGCACACGCTATTCTGCATAAATGCTCAAATACATGATCACCCCTCTGGGGAAACTGAGGCACAAAGTCAGGCGCTCACCAACAGACACACAAGAAAGCCGCATTAAAGGAAGAGCTACCAAGGTTTCTCTCCAGCACCTTGTTGTGTCACAGCACTGCAGCTAAGAAACTATATATATCCTGCTCCTAAGAAACAACAGGTTAATTTTAGCAGCTTTCAAATGCTAACAATTCAGACTTCAGATTCTCTCTCTTCCCCCTGTGGTTTGCATTTCTCTGCCTTCTTGCCAGAAGATGCATTATGCTTAATGCCCCCTGTCTTTGTCACAACTTTTAAGTGCACATTCAAAAGTGTTTACCAGAATAAAAATTACGGTCATTTCACAGCAAGGGAACAAGGAGCTTGCTAGTTATCAACTCAAGCCCAGAAGCATCCTGCAAGACAGCACTTCCAAATACGATTCCAAAATTATCATTGTGGCAGTTTATACTTCTTGAGCTGAGAAGGAACGTGAAAACACTGAGATAATTTTCCCACTGTTTACTTTTTGAGGAAAATAAAGGCAAAATGGCATTTTTTCCATATCTAGAACTCATGCGTGGGATGTTTTTAATTTCAAATTATTTACTGAGTGGGTGCTTACTGAGTCATAGGGGACTTGTGCCAGATGCCAAGAGATTCGCTTGGAAGTCAGGAGTACAATATTATCTGTGTGAAAGTCAGGTGGTTATGTGAAACAGGCAAGAATCACATGCAAAACCACACAGCTGCTGTCGGCAAACCGCAGCAGAGCAACACACAGCACCTGTTTTGAAGTGCTTTTAAACAGAGAGTCTTAGAGTCCCAGGGAAGCGATTGCTCCTACTGCGCTTTGGCCTTTAGAGAACACAGCTCTGTGTGTCACCTCATTACAGCAATACGACTTATTTGGGGCTATTAGCATTTCTTTCTTCTGCTGCTCCTTTAAAATATGACACTAGCAGGAACAAATTAAGTGACTCATAAGCTGGAAACATATTTATTTCTTTAGCTGCTGTGTGCTACCTCAGCTCAGCTTTTGTCATCTTTTACACTAGCACCAAGCTCATCTAAATAATGAAATCTTTCAGAATAAATAGTGTCTCAGATCTGACTTCCTCTATCGTGAAACACCTCTGAGCCTTCTGCCAGGCTGCACTTCAGATGTGAGCTGCTCCCGGGCACAGCTTTGCAGCAACACCAACACAACTAAAAAGCGATGCTCACTCCATCCAGCCTGGCAGAATGAGCAAGGGTGAGCAGAGTGTGAGATGCCATCAATTTGAACACGTTGCGTTCTCCAGAGGCATCTGCAAGGTTTGGTTATGCTCCATAGGAACTTCTCAAAACAAAAACCAAACCCGTAACAGCAGGAGGATGTAGCCCTTGTGGGAGCTGCTGTCTAGTCTCATGGGGGCAGCCTTGTGTGCTTGGCACACCTGTATGCAGATTGCAGTACATGGGGTGATGGCAGACAGGATCAGACTACATTATGATAATGTTGAAATAATGGACTCTGTAAAACAATTTCGATCAGTGAGCACTGCTGGGTGGAAGCGCACTGGTAATGCTTCTCCACAAAGCCTTTTGAAGACAGAGTCAGGGCTGGCTCAGAGGTAGCAAGAGGCTCTTCAGCATGGTCCAGGCAGGGCTCTGAATGTAACCTGGACTTTTCTTACAGCTTTTTGGTCATTTTGGCAGCCTGAGCTTGTTACTGCCTAGATAACAATTTTTTTTCTGAAAGAAGAACCACCAGGGGATAATGACACATAATTAGCAAACTGCTGTACTTGGTTAGGCATGGAAAATACTCAAGAAGGAATTTTTGTCTGTTCAAAGAACACAAAGAATAGAGCAAAAAAAATTTCCAAGGCTAATATTTGTATTTCCTTTTGGCTGAGCATCCAGAGCCTGCCTTCAGACTGCCTGAAGCCATGAATGTCTGTCCTCTGGACTGAGGCTGCCCATCATCATCTCTGCTTGGGACACGGAGGCAGGAGCCTGGTCCCTCCCTTCCGTACCTAAACCCTAAACAACATTTCTCTCTCTTGTTCTGGCTTTCATCACTGACCTATTTGACAGCTTTAGTAAATTTAATCTCAAAACACTCAGGGATATAGGTCAGAAAATATTTTTCTCAGGCTGCAGATAAAGAAGGTGGTTTTAGAGAGCTTAAATGGCTCAACCGGACATGTTGGTGACTGCAGGAAATTTAGAACCTTATGATAAATTTGGGATATTAATGTAAGAATAAAGCCACACTGCTGGAAGCAATATCTTATTGACAAAACTGCTAGAAAATTGTAAAGGTAATGAACAAGGAGTTGAGATGGATTACTAGTGATATACTTTTGAATGTATTACTCAATGCCAGCTGTTAGATACTTAAGAATTGAGTAAAATACAGCACCTATAAATATCTTTCTCAAATGGGACTATTAATGAGAATAACTACAGTAAGTGTGGTGAGTTGCTTTTGAGGAAGAGGTAATCACACAACTGTTATAGCTTGTTATTCTAATTGATTATTCAAGTCTGTCTTTGCTGACACTTTAGCAAATGTATAGTTTATAGCTACAGATCATGGCTATTTTCTCACTTGAGGGTTATTAAGTAGATTTTTTTTCTTTCAGTTCTTAGTGGGGCCTTAAAGACATCAGCAGCCTTGGCAATCAGTGCAATACACGGGGTGTTTCGAAGTAATGCTTGAAAAATATCCAAGATTTCTAACACAGAGAATGGGTCCCTCTCGCATGAATACACTCCCACGGGATGTTTGCTGCTCAATCAAATATCTCTTTTTAGTTTAATTAGTCTTCCAAGCTTCTGCAGGCTGTAGGAGGCAAGCCTTAGAAAACCATGTTTATTCCTGAAATGCTTAAAGATTATGTCACAATGTTTATTTCCAACATTCGTTACCAAACAGAAGCAGCAAATGCTGCAGATCAAAATGTTGCAAGACTTTGTCAGAAGTCCTAGAATTTGTTAAAATAAAAAACATAAATACAAGGCATGAAAATGCCTAAGTACAGGATATGTCTATTAAATGAACACACCCCACACCCTCCCCACTTAACTATATGCTAGTCATCAACAATATCCTTTCCAAAATAGAAAAGCCCCACAATTCTTAAGAAGCAGCAGTGGAACTCTTTGTAACTTTAAAGACCTTATTTAAGACTAAGCTTGAAAAGATCTGTTTGGGAGCTGAAAATCCTTTGTACACAACTTAAGGATAAGTTTAAGCCATTTTGGGCAGAATTTTAATTTCTGTGAAATGATGAAAGAACTGAAGGAGTACCTCCAAAGGCAGACTCAACAGAAGAAAAACAAACATTAAAGCCCTAATTATATAGACACAGGGAGTATTTCTGCTACATAAAAAAAATAAACAGAAAGAAAATTGGGATTCAGCTGCAAACTCATTTAACAACCTCGACTTTCAAAGCTTACTGATGTGCCTAGGGCCAATATTTAATAGAAATATTGGAAGTTACAATAAAGCAATGGAAAGCCAAACCCAAAATCTCCCTGACTCCAACCAGTCCCTGACTCAGCATTATCCTGATCTCAGTGTTTTCGTTTTGTCTCAGCTTGGTCATCTCTTTCTATTCCTCAGCAGCTCTGCACTACTACTGCAATACAGGTATATCATTTACACATCTACTCTGAAACTGTGCAATGAGTATGTTGAAGTCCTCCTAAAGGTTTTATCTTTTTTTTTCCCTTCTCAATCACTATCATGGGGGAAGAAAATCTTATATAAGTTAAGATAATAATAGCTTGCTTGTTACATACCAGACTAAGTAAGTATTTCTGGAGAAGCGATGGAAAGTAACATCAGTAAATAGAGAAAATAGCAGGGTATAGAATTCTTAATAGTCATTAATTTGTCTCTTTCAAGACAGCTCCCTAAATGACATACACGTAACTGAAATGAAACACATTAATTGCGTTCACAGAAGTTAGTTCAGAGCCTCCATCTTTGCCCATTTTGCGCAGTTTAAAGTACCAAGGGTGTGCCAAGGAGGATGCGAGTCACCTTCAACCCAACTCTGCCACCTAAGAACTGCATTGATTACTGTGACATGAAAGAAGACCCTCTGCTAGTATTTTTTGCTCTCCATAATCAATGGCTCAACATGATCAGAGTCCAAACCTCTTTTGTCTGGAATTGGTCACAGAAGCTCTGCAGCAGTTTTGAATGGGGTGTGTCAAAGCTGGTCCTCTCATAGGTCTCAGGCACACCTACCTCATGGCCACATAGGGCTCCCAGGCCAGGACAAATTTGGAGGATACATCCCAAGGGCCTGGACAAAGGGCACTGGAAGAAGGGATGGGGTTGGATGACAGGTGGGAAGGGTGATCCTTCTGCTCCGACATGTGCACTGAGTTCAACAGCTCTCAGCATCTCCAAACTCTTGATTTCTCTCTAGGCCTCATCTGCAGACCACACAGGCATCCTTGCCAACCCTTGCTGAGGGAGTGTGATCCTCCAAATTCAATATGGGTACACCTGCATGGCACTGTCCAGTGCCACACCAAGATACCTGAGGTGCAGGAGCTGGCAGAGGCAGCACTAAAGCTCCATGAGTGCAACACTTGACTGAGCTCTAAATAAGTCACTTTGTGGCTCATACACAAAACTGCATTGTACAGTACAAATTTATCCATATGAGCCTCCAGCTATTGCATTTCCTGCAGGTCGCCTGTCACAGTTTCATGACCCACCGTCCTTTTCCAGTGAAACTACATTTAACTTACGAAGAGTTATGAAGAGTAAATACAACCATAGGTGAACAAACAAGACAGGTCTGTAGGTGCACTGAACTCTTAGAGGAATTTTGCAGCAGCTTTTCAATTCCACTGAATGAGCTGAACTCGGCTTTGCTATATTGTTAAAAGTAATTGATTTGCCTACATAGCAACTGATTTTTTTAATCATTCCTTTTTTTCTGCAGAACCCCATGCTGGCTTTTTAAAGAATTCCTTGTTTTTTAAAGTAAAGCAGAGATTCCTCAGTCATTGAAAAATACAATTTTGTTTACTTAACTTTTCGATGATGCAAACTTATACCTTTGCTTTTTAAATCTATTGACTTTTTAAATCTATTAGGGTATTGACTTAGTAGATTATTAGTGTCTTGTTAGGCTCACTATAAATCTTTCAAAAGGAGTCACTTATATCTGTGAGCCCTCCATGTTTTGGCTCCTATCTGTATCTGGGACTGTGTTCAAATATCTGTGTTCTTCAAGTTCCAAGAAACATCTTATCTGTCCCTACAATCACTCAAGGAATTTTGGCATAAAACCGACTTTATTTTCTGGACAAACAGAAAACACTTGAGAATAAGGTTCTCTTTCTGCTGATAAATGCAGACCTGACTTACTGGTAAATGGCCTTGGGTGTTCAAGCATTCACCCCTGCAATGAGCTGACACTACGCTGAAGCAGACTGTGTGCATGGCAATGCTGAAATGGGCTTTCTCCTCTATATTGTCTGAAATTTTGATGAAAGCAAGTCTCCACATTAGTTCAATTAGGTCACTAACATAACATGAATGCCAATTCATAGACTTCAAACTCCTGTTTATCGCCTATATTGTTTTAAAGACCCAGAATTAACAAAAGCCTTGGTTAATAGAGGTAATAACTTTAATTGCCTTAGTCATGAGACACCCTAGGATTATCTACAGAGTGTCTTTTAGTTGGGATGGGAGTAGAGATGAATACCTATAAATTCAAATTAATTAACAGCCTAGTGAAGACATTCAGTAGAAGCTTGTTCATCAAAACAAATGGGTGTGTGCTTAATTGTGGTTCATTCTGGGCTGATCCATTAACTGTTGTGTGTCTACTCAAGAATGCATGTTCATTAACTCAAGTTAATTGCTATTCAATTACCTTGAGTTATAGTATGTCCCTAAACACTAGTGCAGACTGACCCCCTGGAGATTTCATGTAATTCAACTGTTAATTAAGCTATACCGCGTATTGTTGGCAACCGAGTACATCTAGGTTTGAAATAATAACTTTGCAGTTACACTTAAATTGTTTCTTATTAGGATTTTTTCTACTCTCCTGTCTAGGTAATTGGAGTGATAACATTTCTTCCTTGCTATAAAGCACACTTGCACTAATACTGCACTTTGCCAAAGATGTTTCCTGCCATCATTCTTGTTATATAACTTACGTGCCTAGATGGGAAGAACAGCATATATTTGAATTATCTTAGAATGACCGTCATATGATGGCAGATGTTTTGTAAATTTTAGCACTCTAACTTCATTTTCAAATGTTTTCATAACTTTTTTCCAGCCTTTTTGTAGACATTTCAAAAAGGTACTTTACCATTTGTCATGGGTTCAGCAGCAGCAGTCATTTTTCTTTAAGTAGTAGCTGGTGAGCACTGTGTTTTGGATTTTCAGC
>JASSUY010044259.1:0-14216 GCA_032466535.1 Forpus xanthops
TCTTGAAGTCCAGGGCAGTGAGCTTGCTGCATGCTCTTCTCACTGTCCTGAGGATCTCAAATTCGACCATCTCATGATCACTGCAATTAAGGATGCCCTAGAGCACCACATTTCCAAAAAGCCCTTCCCTGTTGGTGAGCACGAGGTCAAGCATGGCAACTCTCCTTGTTGGCTCCTCTATTACTTGCAGAAGGAAGTTGTCTTCCACACAATAGAGGCACCTTCTGGATTGCTTGTGTCGAGCTGTACCATCCCTCCAACAGATATCAGGGTGATTAAAGTCCCCCATGAGAACAAGAGCCTGGGAGCTTGAGGTTGTTCCTATCTGTCTATAGAGAGCTTCATCCACTGAGTCCTCTTGATCAGGCAGTCTGTAATAGATCCCCACAGTAATGTCTCCCGTCACTGTTCTCCCTTTAACCCTGACCCACAAACTCTCTATTGACTGCTGACCTGTCCCCAGAAAGAGTTTCATATTTTCCAGCTTATCCCTAACATAATAACCATATAAAAAATACTTGGGATATAGTTTTCATTTATCTTCTTTTGTAAATGTGTGCATGTGTGTAAAAGGGATATATTCACTGTCTTACACAGTCAGAGGGGGTTCTGTGCTTTTGTAATAGAGCATTGGTACTCCGATCGCTTTAGAGAAAAAGTCATTGAACTTTCAGAAAAGCAATGTCAGTACAGGTGTGGATATAGGTATTCCAGAAATTTATCAAAGTAGTTTCAGGCACTGATTACAGGTTTTTATCTGATTTATACTAGAACTTAATGCTGATTTGAACCAGTATTTTGTGGTGTATCTCACTGGTATTTTCTTATTGGTACTAGTAGAGTGCTGCAAAAATCCTTGTTTATGAAGAATGCCTTCATTTTGGATGAAAAAAAATCTTATGATATTCAAAATAACCTTCCTGCATGTCAGTGAATGACAGGCCTAGCTTAGCTCTGTTATACCTATGTAAAATGCAGTCACTTCTCAGCGTAATGACATATTTGAGAGTACAGTGCAGTTCAAAACTTGTGAGCACACATGAAATATTTCTCTTAATCTGTTAAATCTGAAGCATAGGGAAAGACCCAGTGGAAGCTGCCTTTATCTGTGCCAGCTCATGACCATCCAGGAAGTGCTATCAAGCCTTACCTGGTTTCTAAGTTAGCTTTATGAACACAGGTGAATTAGGTACCATCACAGTTTTTGAGCCCAGATACTAACAAAAGGCAACATTATCCTCTTCTTTCAGGATCTAGTGTTGAAAACTATCATCATCCTGACTGACAGAGCAATTAATGTTGTCAGCAGAGAAAATAGTCAGTGAACCAACTGAAGGCAAATGTGTTTATTTTCCCACTCAGAGATGTAGTCTTCCCAGGTGGAGACTCTGAAAACATTCCTGCTAAAGCTGATGTGGTTTTTACTTTGGTGAGGGATCGGTCTACTCTGAGCAGGAAATTAATCCAAACATTTAAGAGAAAGCAATACAAGCTGCGCTGAGAGCATGTGGATACATAGCTATACCACTGTCTCCACACAGAGACAATTCTCTCTTTTTGAGACCATTCACTTTTTCTGGTTATTTATTTTCCAAGCTGAACATATGTAAATGATAAAGGAGGGTGGTGACTGTAAGATTAGAAAAGCTGCGTAAGGCAGCATGCGGTAATAGCTATTGGAGAAGGCTCACAAATGGCATCACACAACCCTTCAATTAAGTTACAAAATGAACTCACAGTTATTATGCTGTCTAAACATCCTCCCTCGCTTTTCTTCAGTTTCTAAATGCTGGTTTGGATAAACTACATTACTACAAGTAAAGCACTGATCCTCTTTTCTAGTTATGAAATATACTTTTTCTATTGAAATATAATACACAACTCTGAAAATAGGTTCGGCTAACAAAGCCAGTTCTCTTTCTGTCACTGAACTTGCCATTTCTGAGGTTATTTCTATTAGTTTATATCACTGGATGTGATCAAAGAAGCAGCACAAGGCACTGCAAAAAGAAGTTTCAGCCTTCTGGATATCTTTCATTGGGACACTGCTGTTAAAGTGAATGCTCTTTGGCTTTATTTTTAGGAGTGCTACCAAATGGTAGAAGTTCCTTCTGTTGTCATCTATGTCAGTAACTATGAAGTAATTTTCCCTAGGAGAATCTGTAAGGAAGCATTAGCTAGAAGGAATTAGGGCAGCATCCATGTATGAAAATGTAACCTGTTAAACCAGCAAAACTGTCATTTTGCTGTAGTTTATATTTGTCATTTGCCAAGATAAGCCTATACAGTGAGGAAAAGGAATCTACAGAAAACACAGGAGTTTTCACTAGGAAAACCCCCTCCCAAAGTCTGTATTTAGAGAAAATTCTGGATACGTAGTGGAACTCACAGGTAACAAGCCAGCCAGCCTCTGTGGGCGCCTGAAGATGTATAGAATCCTAACGGGGAATTTTATTCCCACCATAGTAAAGAACAAGTGTTTGGTAGGAGATGAAAAAGGTAATGAAGATGTCACCAGAAGCCACTAAGAGTCCTGTGCTCCAAAAACTCCCCTTTCTTTATCAGCTTTGGTGGAAAAAACTCTTCCTTAGTTGGGAAAATGTGCTCTGGAGGATTCTTCCAGTCTGAAAGGACTTTCTGAAATGTGTTGTCAGGAGCAGATTTGAAACAAATTTTTTTCCTTTGCTCTTGTGACAGATGCCACAGGTATTTTGTGTCACTGTTGTGTTTCAAGACTCCAGAATACTGTTTGAAAATCATAGAATCATAGAATAGTTAGGGTTGGAAAGGACCTTAAGTTCCAACCCCCCTGCCATGGGCAGGGACACCTCCCATTGAACCGTGCACCCAAGTCTCTGTCTAACCTGGCCTTGAACGCTGCCAGGAATGGAGCATTCACAGCTTCCCTGGGCAACCCATTCCAGTGCCTCACCACTCTTACAGGAAAGAATTTCTTCCTCATATCCAATCTAAGCTTTTCCTGTTTAAAATTATGTTATACATGGGGTGGTTCTCACGTTTTAAGACTGATATGGGACAACTAGAGTGGGTTAGGGAGAACACTGATAAGGAAAGCAAAATAAACAGTGTTGACTGTCTTTTGGCTGCTCAAAAGCAAGACAGCAGTCCCTTGCCTTTAGATCCAGGTCTGTTCCCGTCAGATTCCTGCATGCCAGCTGCCCTCAGAACAGTGCTGCTGAGAGTGAGGGCTAAGGACGGCAGGATACTAGGGAGGAAGAAGACACCCAGTATGGGATGCTGAGCTCTTGTGTAGCTTTTTCACTTTGCCAGGAGAGCAAAAGCAGAAGGGGCACTTTAACTATGTAGAAATCCTCACTGCTTGTGGTGTTACCCCATTGTGTGTTTTGCTTTGCAGGCAGTAAAGCATCTCTTGATTTCAAATGTTGCCTCCCACAGTTTGTCCACATCCTCAGCCCATAGTCTTAGCAGTGCTGGCCACTGTCCCCTGCAGCCTATGCCCTCAGGCCTTCACTTTGCTTGAGATGCTAATGAACATTAGTAAGCTAAATGAAGAAAAAATTAATCTGCCAAAAATGAAAAAGTGAAAAAAAAAAACAAACAAACAAAACCCACCCAAAGCAAATGCCCTCTTGTTTACAGAGGACCCATATGTAAAGCTAATAAGAGATATGTGCAAACACACAGAGGCTTAAAAGTAAAAAGCCGAGGGTTAGAGGCTGTGATCACTGTGAATACCAGCAGGACCTCTGTGCCATGCCACAAAGCGCTTCATGCTCTCCCATCACTGGCATGTCAAAGGGCATTTGGAAGGGTCTAAGGGATGCACAGAGATCTTTTTTGCAAGAGAAGTGAGAAGAGTGTGTGAATTTACTTTTTAAAATTGGTAGCATGACTAGATGTATAAATTTTTTGATGATGGGGATATGCAGGAATGACTTCAGGTCATTCACGCTGTGCCTCTTCTCCCACTAGATGCAAGATTTCATCAGGATCATGGACATGTGTTGAGCTTGCTTGCTCTTTGTGGCTTGTGACTTTGAGTGTTTACTGTCTCTCCCCAGTTGTTGCTCTCCCTCCTTCCCACCCTTCTGCATTTGCCAGCAGATGTTCACCCTCCTCTGCGCTCCAGAGTGTGGCTACATCCTTGGGTGGTCCAGCTTCCCCCAGGGAAACCAAAACTCCTTGAACAAGAACATGGGAGCTGCAGGAAGACAGATAAAGCATCTTTCCTACCCCTTATTTAAAGTACAGCAGCACAAGCTTTGAACAGTTTGGGACTAGTGGTCTAGCGGTCTACTGTGTCTGGACCAGCAGCTGAGTCTCTCTCTGATGCTGGTCTGGTCTCAGTATACATGCCTGAAAAGTACTGACTAGTAATATGTCCTGCTTGCTGAGGACCACTCCAGTGGTGAGCAGGTAACAGTCACAGTGGATGACATGACAGTGAGTCTTGCCACTCTAGTCCAACAATATGTTGTCTTAATCCAAGTCCAGAGAAACCTGGTGAGGTATGCTTACACACGTCCTTAATTCCAGGACAAGAGCAATGATCTGTGAAACTTCAATGGGTAATCTGCAATCCAGGAAAATTAATTTGCTGTCATGGGAACTAGGAAATGCTGCCGCTGAGCTAAAATTTAGTTTGGTAACCCTTGATGTGTTATTTGAAGCTTAATGCATGAGTGGCAGGGACACAAGCCCTTCCTGTACCAGCAGCATTCCCCTTGGGAAATGAAGCATCTGGGTCAGTGGCTATGCATTCATTTGCTTTCTCAGGACAACTGATATGTGGCCTGAGAATGGCAAGCTCATGGAGCCAGGCACGAAGGGATAGAAGGGAGTGTCATGCTGGGGTTATGTAGACTTGGGGCATTTCTCTGCCTCAGGTCCAGGCTGGGTTCTGGAGTGTGGTAAAGTGCCCAGGAACTGGTCCCATGTCCAGAACAAAACAAGTAAAACCTAGACTGAAAGCAGCAAGTGGCCTGAGAGACATCTGCGACTGGAACTGTGTCAGATTGCAGAATGTCCTCTCATTCATCTTCCAATGGCCTTCATTCCTAGTGTGCCCAGAGCCCTCCTCCTCTTCTTTAAAAGTAGCTAGTGATTTTCAAATCTCCAGCATTTAGAAAACCAAAATCCGCCGGAGTGTCCAAGTTGTGAGGTTAGCATTGACGTCCTGTTTGAAATGCATTCAAGCTCCTTGCAGCAGGATTGTGTCACCCTGGTGCCTCTGGACTGTCTCTTGTAGTCTGCTGAAGCTTCACTTCAGATGCTTAGTTTTAGTCAGGTACCATCCCTGGCCTCTGTCATGTCTGTGTTGAGATACCTGAAGGGAGATGGCATTGCAGGTGACCCTTGCCTGCAGCCACCAGGGACAGCTGCCAGCACAGTTCGTGGTCTAAAGAAGCTCCTGCTCTGCTGGGCATTGCAGTGCCTAGAACCACAATGGCCAAAGGTGGGGTCTCTCTTGGGGATTTTTAGAGTGAAGGGTGAGCCTGGCCCCTGGGTGTGTTAGTCTGATGCTGTCTTTAGTGGCTGTGTGTTGATGTGACTGGAGGTCATGGGAAGAGTTTTGCAGCAGGTAAAGAGAAGTCCAAATCTGATGAGTATCAAAGAAAAAGTATGTAAGCTTAAGCCACTTTGTAGCAGGAAGCAAAGGCTTCTGGGGGACATCCAGCAGCCATGACTTCCAAGTGCTAGGAAGGGCCAAGAGTGAAGTAATAGGATTTAGAGAGCCACGGCCCACAGGGGGAAGGTGGAGGAAGAGATGAGGACACAGGAAACCCAGAAATTCTGCCAAAGTATTTCCCTCTGAAAATATTCTGATGCAACATTGATGGGCAAAACTCACTGAGCCAAGTGGAAGCAATACCACTGAGTCTTATCAAATCACTAGTGGTAAAGACTCCCATTCATCTCATGCTCTCCCACAGCTAAGATTGTCTTTCTCACATTAGAGCAGCACAGTCCTGCTGTTTCCCTCTGTCTCCCACACCAGCTGTGACTGCCATCCAGCTGTCCTCATCCAGCTGTGCCTTACAGTGCAGTCTCAGTCAGGGGAGTCTTCAGCACTATGCCACTGCCTCAGGTAAGCTGCTGAGCCAAGTGCTTCTCTCCACATTCCTCTGCTAAGCAGAGCACCCACCAGCTAGAGAGTGAGCCAGGGCCTCTTCTTCACAATCTATCTTGATGTGTCAGCACTTCAGGCTACAGCATTGTTTCACACTCTTCAAGGAAGGTAGCATTGGAGAGGTCTGCCTTGAGGACCTGGGCTGTAGTGTTTCCCGATAGCTAACTCTGCAGAGGTGAAGTGCGTATCACTGAAGAGGGGATAAATTCTTTGTGGCAGAGCATCAACATAAGAAACAGCTCCATGCCAGTCTGAGATATGGATGTATTATAAGTACAATCCACATTTTGTGGAATTTGCTGTGACATCCAGTTCTTGTGCAAGAAATGTTCTTTAAAATCTAGAGTTTTGTTTCTATGGATAGGCTTTATAGCCTAGACTTTTCTTTCTGTGTATAACACACATTTTTAGTCATAATAGGTAAGAAAACATTATTAAAAAGCAGAAACCAAGTGTAAATCTTTGTCATGCTGAGTTTGCAGGCAGCCTGGGAAAGAATTCTGAAGTGTGTGAACTGTTTCATTCATCTCAACAGGTTATTGACTTAAAAGCTTTCGTTCTGAAATCATAATGATCAGGCTTATTCCTTGCTCATATTAGCAGGGTGCTGTAGAGAACAGAGCCTGAAACCACCCTTTTCATTCCTGAGAATGCAGACATATGTCACTGAGGCCTGTCTTCATGTCTAGACATTTGCCTTAATTTGTGGGCCATTCAACCAGCTAATGCACTGTTTTTCCATTCCAGCATCTGCTGAGTCCAGGCAGATGCTTTCTGAGGTCAGACCACCAGTGGAGAGCACCCATTCCTCCAAGGAGTTCTGTTGCCTCCGTTAGGTGGACTGGATAGTTTGCTGTACCAAAACTCCATCAGTCAGCTGATGAGGGGTGGCAAGAAGCAGTTGGGCTAAGGTAGCCTTCTTACTTTGGGACAGAGGAATGCTCACCCGTTCGGGGCCAGTGAAACACAAATTGACACACTTTTCCTTACTGCCTCTTGGTTGCCACCTAAGTGTGCATCTAACCAACCTGAGCTCAACAGCAGGAGGAGAGCAGGCATGCCATGACAGGAACCTGACTCTAATCCTTAATGGGGACTTTTCTCTAGGAATACCATGCTGACTTTCTCCCAAACAGCTGTTATATCTCCCTGACAACATTTTTGATGCTGTAGTGAAGTTCCTATATTCAGATCTCCAGCGCTTTCAGGAAAAAACTGATAGAGGGATTGAATGCTAACTCATTGGCAGGAGTCCTGCTATTTACATTCCTAGTGAAATTCACCACTCCTCACACCCTCCATTTTGAGCTGCAAAGCTTCTGTGGTATTTCTGATCTTGTGGTAGAGTGCCACAAACTCACAGGTCTGTGCAGCAGTGCTGTAACACCTCCTTCAGCAACAAGGAGGAGGGTCAGTAAAGGATAGCAGAGCAGAGGAGCACAGAGCAAGGCTGCACTCTGGAGAGTGCTGGGAGGGAAATGAAAACTACTAAAGAACAAGCTAGTGCTTTTTGAGTGGTGTCTATAGGGTAGAGGAGAGTCCTTAGTGTAGAGGAGAATGGTGGAGGGGAAGTTGGAGAGCCGAAAGGGCACATGTATCTTGGGGTTGCTTAACACTTTACTTTCCGTCACAACCACAGGTATAATTAAAAGCACAGTTTAATCTTGGCTTCCTTTTGCCAATTTTCTTTTTCTAGACCTATGACACATGCAAAGCATTTGAAATAACAAGGCCAGGGAGCATCAAAGAAGCTCATGTATACATGGGATTGCACAGTCTTTCAGCAGTGCCACTGCCTTCAGCAAGCCCCGAGTTAAGGATTGGTCTGTGTGTGAGACTAAGAGCTCAGAGTGGCTTTTGCAGACAGCTGGGGACTGGAATCAAGCTGTGATCGGCCTCCCTCTGTGCCTGCGCTGCTGGAGACAGGAACAGCCTGCAAGGAGCAGGGTTTTCACAGGATGCTAAACCCTGAGGAGCTGCTGTGTTTTAGGGACTCTGTCTGTCATTTATGTTGTGGGATCAGACCATGGTGGATAATCATCACACACACAGAGAAAAGTTATAGCGTGACTTATCAAACACATATGTGAGAGCAAGCATGAAAAACTCCAGGCTTGGCGTTCTGAAATGTAGGTGCTTGGGTAAGGATGTACATGGATGCAAAGGAGCAGTACTGACTGCTGTATAATTCCAGTGGAAGACTACATGCAGGCAGGGGACAAGGCAGCAGAGCAGCTCAGACTTAGAGGCAATGATTGTTTTCCCCTGTTTCTGAATCCACAGAGGCTGCATATATCATTCAAGGGACGGTGACAGAAAGATATGGAAGTTCTTGCTGCACAAGAAGCTGTTTGTGGTAACATCACATGTGAAACTAAGAATGATAACCTCAGAGTTCCTGTACGGCTCACCATCCATCCTGCTGTGGTCCCAGCCAGCAGTGAAAATGCTGGCTAAAACTCATGGGAAGGAGCAGGTGAGGAAATGAAATGTGCTATTGTTGAAGACTAAACAAATTGCAGTTTTCTGGTTTTCTTCTGCATCTGGCAATGACATGATTTCTCACCAGTGAAGCACAATGTTTTGTTCCTATTTCAAACAAGTGTGGAGCTGTTACCAGAGACTTGTGTCACCAGACCTTGGGGCTGGTCAAACAGTTTGTTAATCAGAGACATCTATTTTTCTGCCTATTGAGCGCAAATCCCTGTTTTCCCAGCATTAAGGCAGGCTTTCTCTGAATATTAGCATCCATGACCTTGAAAGCAAACAGGGTTGTTTGCTTGTTTGTTTCAGAAAAACTCTTATCAGTATTTATCAGGTTGGGACCTCCTTTCATTTTTTCCTCTGTTTTACTCTAAGGAATGCTCCACATGATAGCAAAATTCAGAACTTCTTAATGTTGGGAACTGCTCTACTAGGGGCTGCACCGTAAAATGGGAGCATCAGTACTATTTCACCCATTTGGCTATTAATAGACACTGTATGCTCCTGTCCTGTACTGAGCAGGAAGCTGGGGAGTATCTCATGGGCAGCGCAGCTTAGGACAAGACTGTTCAACAGAAAGCAGAATCCACTCAGAATAAGTAAATCTTGTGTAAAAGCCAATGTTTTCTCGCTTCCTTGCCCACTTTCCCTTCCTTCAGCTTTCATGTCGTTGGCTCAGTTAATTAAAATTGCAGTAATAGGGAGACTGGATGGTTTAGCAGATTGGTAATGGGATATACAGCCTTTCACCTCCAGGTCAATGGTTCGATTGCGGCCCAAGTTAGTAGTGACCAAAAGTTATTAGCATCGAATGGCTGCTCGGTGACCTCCGTGAGATGCATGGATGATTTCACTGTTCTCCCTCGCAGACAGGTGTCCACACCACGGGAACCACTTGCACTGTGCCGACTGGCACTAATTTGTACCCTTGTCAGCCACTGCAACAGTGGCAGGGGATGGCCTGGGCACTGAAGTGTCAGCAGCCCTCTTCTTGGTGGTCCTCCCTCCTTGGCTTCCATGGAATGCTTTCCTGTGGACAGAGAGAGCACTACTCCTCAAGGTTACCTGGGAATTACCTCTGCCCAACAGCAGAGTGTGAGAAGAAACGTTTGAATTAAGCAGGTTTTGGGGAATGGTTGGCATTTGCTGATCTATTCTTACTAAGGAAAGCAACCTTGGGCAGTACCTTTACTTTCTTAAGCAACACAAGAGGCAGCTATGTTAATGCAAGACAGAGAATACAATAGCCCAGGTGATATGAATGGCAGATAAAAACACACCAGCTGCAAGCCAGCAGACCCTGCATCCGAAAGAGCTAGTATGATGCATTATTTGTTTTGGAGAGGGCTTTGGCACTGGGCTCTCCAAAAGCAGGAGAAAGGGCTGGCCTGGGCAGCACATATTAAGAGCAGGCGTGAAGATTTACAAGCCATTGCCATTCAGAGCTCCACAGCCGCTGGGGAGGAATGGAAAGCAGAGCCAGGGGTAGGCACCCATGCCAAATTCAGTTCTCTCAGTTTTCTGACCAAATTGTTATTACCTAATTAATGCCTCATTTAAAACGTTGGTATGCACAAGACTTCAGTGGGTGTGAGTCAGAAGAGCTGCTTTAGGCCCATTTACACTAGCTGGCAATTTTCCTCTCAATATTGGTGAGTCTCGCAGTCATCAGGAAAAAATGCCATCCATGTTTCTATTTGTATAGCTGTGGCATGACAGTTGAGAGAGGGAGGAGAAGAGCAGTGTTTCCTCCAGTTTTCTTCAGCTCAATACTCGAATTTCTCACCCTCTGGCACATTTCAATCCCCACAACTCACTTGCAAAAGACCCTTCTAACAGACATGACATGCTAGATCACACAGGAAATACGGGGGAGATGAGTTTTCTAAATTCCTTCTTGCCCCTCAGGTCTCCAAGAACGGCTTTTTCCAGTGACATCTGCAGTCCTGGTGAAACAGTTATTTCAATAGGCAACCACAAACCTTCAGTAGTTTAGTAGTAGTTTAGTTGTAGCAGTGCCAGCAGAGCCATTTCTGGTCCTAGACACATGCCCAGAGGCTACCCTGCACAGCAGCATCTGCCAAGCAGTTTACTGAGAAAGCAATAGTTTTGGCTTTCTGTGTCCAGGAGAATCTTCCAAAGCCCTGCCAAGGCAACAAATTTACTTAGGAATTTGGCTCCCACTCTCTGAGCACACATGTTGTTACTTGTAAGCAAGTGGAAACGTTTCCTTTTAATGTTCTCGCTCAGCTCCTTTGGGGTCAACGCAGAGTCTGAGTCTGCCCCCTTTCTTCCCTACAGTTTTTATGGCCTCAGCTCAGACTGCTGACTCTTTGATTCTACAAATAATGCCATCTGCTGTCACGTTTTATAGTTCTTCCACTGGTATGTTTTCTCCTTAAGAGATGATCCAACACTGTGTGCTGTCTGACAGATGCTGTGCCTGCCACTGCCTCACCGAACAGTCTGTGTCCCAAGGCAATCCTATTCCTGTGAGTGTGCCAGATCAGTGGTGGCTGGCAGCCACCAGCATGATTGATCTGACCACAGCGAGAGCTGGCATGCTCCCACAAGCTCTTGTTCCATCTGGCTATTGTCCCTGGTTCAAGGTTCCATAGGGCTGGAACTTATCCCTCACTGGGTACAAAAAGTTTCACCTTGGGCCTTTAACTGTGGTGCCCCAGTAGCAGGAGTTCAGTTGTCAACTTCACTTGCATTACTGAACTATTATTTCTAAGCATTTTTTTAACCCTTTTCATTTTGCATGTGTAGTGTCCTCCCTTTTTTTTTTGTGCTTTTATGAATAACTTTCCTCCATCATTTGTGACCCTGAACTCCGACTGTAACCCATGCCTTTCCTTTTGCTGGCATATTTCAGTGGAGGATTTGCAAATCAATGGACATTTTCCATTCCTATGCCACATCAGTAGCATCGCTCCTGTTTTTGGCATGAGATTTCTTTTCTCTTTTTGTTTCTTGCAGAATGTTTTCTTCTATGTTTCCTTCCATGTTTAGCTGTGGGGTTGATGGTCATCTGTTGCCTTTCAATTTTTTTGCTCCTTAGCAGGAAATCACAGCCTTTTTGAACTTTGGGCTGATGCCTCTGGAAAGTCTTTCAAGACCTCTCTATTCCTGAGCTCCAAAATTATTTGCTCTTTCACAAAGGACCACTGCATACTCCAGATTCACAAAAATACTTTTTGATTTGAGGCCAAGGAAACACTGATTCCATTTATTTTTCTTCTTTAGACCTTACCTGAAATATGTATATTCCACAGGCAATGACCCTAATAACTTCTTTACTTGTCTTTCCTCTTAAGTCTAGCTGGCTTTCAGGGCAGTCCAACAGCTCTTAGAAAGTTTTGTTTTTGTAGCTCTGGGATCTGAGACTTGGCTTGTAGTGATTACAGGCCTGGAGAATCTTAAAACATTTAAAATACACCAGCTTAAATGCGTACGCACAATAGTGAAGGAGGAAAACACTCTCTGTTTAAAGAAGTCCCAAATTTGAACTATATGTCTGTATAGAAAACTTCAGAGCTTCAACTTTCCACCAGGATTGCCTGGAGGTACACAGATGACTCTGCATGCAACTTTCTCTGTAGCTAAGTAAGTTAGTGCTTTTAAGTACTGTGCAGCCAAGTTTATCAAGTTGAGATCACTTTTATTTAAAATCAGAGATCTGCCATGGGTTATTAAGCTCCAGTTTTATTATCAGTGCTTCAGCCTGCATATAATGTACAATACGTAAGAACTACAGAGAGAATTGTCAGTTAGGAAGGATCCACAAATCAGCAGAGTGAGAAATATTTTTTGTTGAAACCTTTAAAAATTGAAAATCAACATGTTCCAAAGGGTTGTTGTAGCAATATTTGATATTAGTGTGCTGAAAAAAAAACGCGAAAAAATAGAAAGCTGTCGTAGTTTAAGCCTCTCAGGCAGTTTGCTCCCTCACTTTCCCCTCTTTCTTCCCCCAGTCCCAGGGGGATGGGAAGGAGAATCGAAAAAATGCAACTCTCACAGGTTGAGATCAGAACAGCTCGGTAACTAAGGTATAACACAAATCACTACTGCTAATAGCAATAATAATAATGACAAAAGAAATACAAGAAAAAAGAATAAAACTGCTCACCACCCGATACCAAGCCCGACCACGCAGTGAACTCCCACCTTCCAGGTCTCTGGCCCTAGTTTTTACATCCTGGGCATGATGTGCTGTGGTATGGAATACCTCTTTGGTCAGTTTGGGTCAGGTGTCCTGTCTCTGCTTCCTCATGGCTTCCCCTCCTTCCTGGCAGAACGTAAGACTCAGAAAGTCCTTGGTCAGACCAAAACATTACCAAGCAGTAACTGAAAACACTGGTGTTATCAGCACTGTTCCCAGGCCCAAAGTCAAAACCACAGTGTTGCACCAGCTACCAAGAAGGAGAAAAATGACTGCTACTATTGAACCCATGACAAAACCCAAAAATGTTTCCAAGTTTTTTAGGCCAACAGACCATTATAACTCTTCAGCAATAAGGAACCATTCTGCTTGCTTGTCATCAAACTTTTACTTGAAATTTTTTTCTCCAGAATATTGCAGAATACTGTATTTCCATACACAATCTGCCATGTCCTCACAGCTCCCTGGTGATCCATAAATCTGAGTGTGGGAATCACTGTGGGACACAAAGTTAGATCAAAAATCATAAAACTGCAGGAAACTACAAGAATCCCCCTGTGTCATCTCTAGAATTCTGGCAAATAAAGATGCAGCTCAGATATAATTAGCCACTTTTCCCTCATTTTGTTTAAATGTATCTTACTTTCTGCTTATTTTATCTAGCCTCCAGGTTCTATTACAAGCTGTTCAGTCAAGCACTCTTCTGGCAGTGTACAGGACTGAGTACAATGTGATGCTGATTGATGAGCACATCGGTAATGGGGAATGCTGTCAAACTTCTGCTGTCTGTCTCAGAGCTTCACTAGTCTGTTACATTTATGTCAAATAAAGATCTGTGTTTTCTTGATCTTGTTTTCTTTTTTTTTGGTATCCATGCTAAACACTTTTCAGAGTTGTATCCTCTACCAAGAGTTGTGGAAGGTATCTGCTCAACACAGCCAGGCTAGTGGCATTTCACTGTTTATTCTAAGCACTTCTTGGGAGCGTAAGAAAGAGATCCTGTACTCCATTTTCACAAATTTAGTACATTATTGAAGTTTTTCCTATTATATGTCAGTGTTTAGTGGAAAGTGAGTCAATGACAGTGTACCAAAATAAGAAAGAAGCATTTGGTTTCGTGATAATTAAGAACATCACCCCATAAAACTATAATATAGTTATTTCCACTTGTCCAGTCTTATTTCAGAGCTACAAATATTTTTGGAAAACAGTCCTTTGAAAATAGGCAAATCTGTATTTTGGTAATCTGGAAGAGAACTGAAAAATATTGCCACCTAATGCAAATATGATTTTTAGTATCCATTTTGAATCTTTGAAAAGATCCATACAAAATAATGAATGTAGTGGAAATCACCAAGAAGTTACACAATGAATGTAGGGAGAGTCGAATTTGGTGTTACTGACACTGCAAAGGTAATAAATGCTCAGAAACAGTATTTCAGAGAGTTTTCCCTC
>JASSUY010044260.1:0-13023 GCA_032466535.1 Forpus xanthops
GGTGTGCGGATACTGAGCTTCGCCTGGGCCCCATAGACGCCCCTCTGCTCTCGCCCCTTCACACCCTGGCCGTGGCCACCGGTTGGCAGAGCCCGGTGCCAGGAGGAGGAGGAGGAGGAGGAGGAGGAGGAGGAGGAGGAGGAGGAGGAGGAGGAGGAGGAGGAGGAGGCGGTGGTGGTGGTGGTGGTGGTGGTGGTGGTGGTGGCAGCAGCGGGGGTGGGTAGGTGGGCCGCCCCGGCGGGAAAAGGAGCAGGGTTTGAGAGAGCCGAGGGAGGGACGGAGGAGGGCAGCTGTCGCAAAGGGTAGCGTCTGCAACGGGAAATAGAAACTAGGAAAAGCAGCATTAGTTAAACCGCCCTCTTATCTGAAACGGTTGTTTCTGAGAGGGAAGTGCTGGCTTTTTTTCTGTCAGGAATACTGGTGCGCTCTAAATTTGTTTATACAGACTACACGGTTTCCATCAACCTTCTGAGGTGCAGTTCAACATAATTCTCTTTCCCAAATGCTGCAGGCAAGCAGGGACCCATACCCTGAATGGTGAAGCCCTCTTTCACTTTCTGCTCAACTCTTCCAGTACAACTGCTTCAAACTTTGCTATGCCATACCTGACCTTTCAGACAGATAGGACCATATACTCACATGAATACCTTTAGTGCACTAGAAACTGAGTTTACTTTGCTAAGTTTAATACCAAGTTAAATATTTGACCTTTTTGCCTACAGTTGCTGAAACAAGTATTTGCCACAGAAAAATGAAAGGCCATCTGTCACTGCTCCATCCATTTACTGCAATGCTTAAATGCTGGGATCATGCGAGTAAGCTGCACCGACCTATTTCCCCTCTCCAAGACTCTACACACTACATCTGTGTTTGAGCCCATTGCTAAAGTTGCTCTACTCTCCCATGTAGGAGCTAATTTTGAATCCTTTTTAAACACCTTTCCAAAATCAAAGAACAGGAAAACAGTTCTGTGTACAGAGATGCAGAAAAAAAAACCCTCTTTTCCTATGTATCTGAAACAAGAATGAGGAGGATCTAGCTAATATTAAGAGCCGGGTGCAACCCTTACCATGGTGACACCAAGTGGGGCAGTTTGCTGCCTACCCAGCAGCTTGCCAATTCAGAGCCTTGTTTCTTTCCCTGTAGGTTTTAGACTATTACCTCCTTTTTTTTTTTTTTTTTTTTTGCCATACAAGGTATGAGTTCATGTTTTTAAAACCTTCATCAGACTGTTTATGTTCTTCACTGGTAGAAATTGTAAATAGGACTGGAGGATTATTCTAAACATATTGTGAATGAAAGCTGTTTCTGCAAAGAACAGTCAACATTTCTCAGCCTGGTACTGTCATTTCTGATGCTGAAATTTCCCAAAAATGGTTTCTAGAAGAGGTAAGAGAACAAATCCAGTTAAAACAATCCACAACAACTGGCATAATTGTTTCTGAAACGGAGTTTAAAATTAGTTTTTGCAGTGGAAAAAGGTGGCACTGGCAGCTGTAAAAACTCTACTTTTCCCTTGAACATTCACCTTCCAATTTCTTTATCATGCTTTTAGATAGAAGGTCTGTCATTGTTCAGGTTGACAAACACAGAGTGCCACAGTACAGTACTTTGACCAGCCTGGTGTAAAGAAGTGAATAATGGTGGATTTTTAAGCAAATTCAACTACAGAGCCTCGGCATAAAGCCAAAGCTGTGATCAATATGCAGCATAGCTTTGCTCAAATGAAGCACTTGTCTCTCCCACCCCACTCTGAGTGCTTATAAAAAGCCGTTTTTGTTTGCAGTGTAGAGGTAGTCCAGCTACTAATGTTTATTTGGAGGAGTGTGTTGGAAACTATAGTGTCAATATTCTAGTTTACTATCTTTTCCTTCTGTTTTGAATGTCAGCGTAATTCTAAGTCTGCTTTAAAAACCAAGCCAAACCCAAACCACTCTTATTTAATCAGAAACATCAGCTCTTGGAGCTCAGAATTTATGAACAATCCTGAAACAACAAGTACAATGATTCAAGAAAATGTTTTGGTAAAGAAATGGCTTTCAGATCAAATTATTCAAAGATTACAGAGAACTCCAGTTGCTTAGATTGCACTTGTGTGCAGCTATGGAAAGCTGTTGTGTCCTGTTTTCTTTTCAACCCATCGTACACAAACAGCTTTGCTATCACTGTTGAGACTCCTCTGGTTTTCCAGGTTGCTCCCTTCCTTTCTTGAAGATAGCAACAGCTTTTTTACTTCCTAACAGCTCATATATTTAGGAGTAGAGAGCAAACATGACATTTGAGATAAGGATATGATTAAGAGGTGCCTTAGAGGTTCATGAGTTCTAGCAGCCTCACAAGAGTTGGATAAGGCCTTTGCATAAAGGAAATCCATTGAGAAAGACAGCCAACCCTTGCATTCCAATTTTAAAAGCAGAGTGAGCATTATTGTAGGGCATGTATTAATCTGACATAGCAAAATGATGTATTTTTGGAGACTTGGTAAGACTTTGTTTTCTTTAAATGTCTAAAAAAAATCATTTATATTGCTCATGAGTGTCGTAGAAGAATGTACACCTGAAGGAAAATCTCTTAGCCTGGCCAAAGCAATTCTGAAGTTTTTTAAATAACTGGGAAATGCCCCCATATTAAATCCATTTTATGACTAAGTCAGAGAAAGTGCATCAACAATTTACAGATCTTTCAGTGCTCAGAATAAGAGAATTAAAAATGTAAGAATATAAGCTCATATATGTTCATGTGACATATAGTTGAGTCAATACCTACTAGGGAGACAAATTTAATATTATTCAATGCTACTATATGCCTCTCTTATGAAACTAGTTTTTGGTAACTCACATAAAATATAAAAAGCTAAGACCATTTGAGTCTCCAAGGTACATCAGAAAAAATAGTAGTTATGTTTCTTCCAAATCCACTGTTTCCTATGCTTTGTGGGAAATTCAGTAGAAAGTATTTTTGCGTAAATTTCTGCTCTTCTTAAGATTTATATAACACTGGGATATATCCAAAGCATGTCGTTCAAGTCTTGGTTCAGCAAAACATTTAGCCTCTTGGTAAAGTCCATCTTTATTCAGGATACCTTTCAACTACTTGCTTAAACTTTATGCTATGTTGAAACCTGAGGCAAAGAATAGACCTAAGTGTTTCTCTGGACAGGTATAACTTGCTGATTTGAGACAGGAAACCTACCTTGAAGTCCAAACAAATGACTTTCCTGTTCCAGATTCAAATTGGGCATGAATGTTTTCATAGCAAAACCCCTTGCAGAACGTCTTACAGCTTTTTCATTTTCCAGCTACTGATTTTAACCTCTTCTGTCTCATTGACTTCAGCCAAATTCCTTTCATTTACCCACTTTGTAAATGTGAGACTGGGAGTGCAAACTGCAGTGTACTTAATCTTATTATAAATGTTAACACGGAAGGTGCAATAATTATATTGTGTTTAATTTCCCCCAAATGTGGAGGAGGTTATTGGTATTTTAAAAAACAGCCCTAAGTATGCTCTAAACCAAAATGGTTCATGGTATTAGATTTCTCCATCATCTTCTAGCCTCCTACCCCACTGCTGTAATTACCTTAACTCCTCACCCAATAATAAAACCGAACAAATTCTGTGCCTGCTATTGAGTAAAATTAAAGCTCAGTACAGATTTTCTGCATTCTTTCTTCTCTTCAGCTGTGGTGCTTGATAGCTTGCATGGTACAACTGAAGCAGGCAAAAAGCCTTTAGGCAATTCCATATTAAACTAGAAAAAGAAACAGTAACTCAGTGCTTTCTAATGCTGATACTTGTTAGAAACAGTATATTTTGATACAGAGAGGTACTGGGTTCTCCATTTCTGTAGAAAACTCATTGGATAACAAAACAGAATCAGTCATGTAAGCTTATGTATGCACTGAACTGCTTTGTTTCTGCCTCTGTATCATGCAAGCCCTTGTAAGGAGAAGGCAGCTCAGCTTCCAGGTCTACTCTGTACAGAAGTGAAAATTGAGGGAATACATTCCACTATGTAACCACCTATATTGTAGGTACTGTGCCAAAATCTTCAAATTCCTCTTCTACCTGTGTGATTTTGAAGTTCCAAGTTGAGCAATGTTTCAGTCATCATCTGAACATTTTACTTTTTCTTTGAGAAAAAGATCATTTGTATATACACACAGTTAAAAATGTTTCAGTATCACAGAGCAAAATATTCAGAAATACCAAAATTCTAATGCATCATCTCACTAGAATTAAGAATGGTCATCTCATCTCTAGGCTAAAATGCTCAATACTACCAGGAAAGCCAATACAGAAGATAAGGTTGTCATTCATGTAAACAATCAGCTAGTATCTCAGCTCTTTTCAGCTACTACAACATCATCTAGAGGTACAAGAGGAAATTGTGGGAAGTTTGTTAGGAGTTGCATAATGTACATATTTAAAGGAATGCAATAATGGCCAAAAATGTTATTGTTCACTTGTTGGTACTTTTTTCTTCTCAAGGTCTTGTGATGAATAATAAAATACTTTAAAAACCTGTGAAAGTGTTCTTCCATCAGGAGAGTGCCCACTCTGTGAAACACACACAGTCCTCAAGAACATAACCCAGAAACTATAACCCCAGCTAAGTCAAAGGCCAATTTGTGCTTAAATTTAGGCATAGGAAAGTTCTCTTGGCTTTACTCACATGCTTAAAATTAAGCATATGTTTTAACACTTTACTGGATTAGGGCCCATGTCAGCAAAATAAATTTCTTGGGAAGAAGTAATAAAAATGTAGCTTGCAGTGAGGGACAGCAGAGCCATTCACAGCTACAGAAGCTTTAAAACACTAGCTGGTATTTTTATGTTTAGAGAAGAAACCAGGCGTTAAACAAAACATTTACTTTAGATAGCTATCTAATTAGTCTGCTACAAAAGGACCTTAATCTTTCTTAATTTAATGAAGAGCATTTTTTGCGTCTCATAAAGTAAATTAATCTACACATTGAGAACAAAAATATTTCACAAGCACAACTTCAAAAGCAATTTTCCCACTGTTTAGTAACAGCCTGACTCTTCCAGAGATATATGCTGCATTGCATGGAGAAGGGAACAGACAGAAGGCCAAACTTTTTAAACACTGAGTTTCATTACACACAGGCACCTGAATTTGCTCATTTGAATGTATATAATTGCATATATACAATAAATGTCAGCTAACTAATTCTCTTGTATGCATTGTGCACTGATGTGTATTTATTTTTAATGCTAAGAACCTCTCTAAATATTTGATATTTTACTCTAGCCTTTAAGGAGAACTTAGATCATTTGCAAAATGAGAATGGATACAATTCTACTAGACTTTGTCTAGGTTAATTTTTTTTTTTTTTCCAGCAAAAACTTTCTGTTGCTAACAACACTGCAGCAAAGTATGAATTCTAGTGTAGATGTAGTTCCTTTGGCATTTTAAGTGCAGTTCAGCTCTGTCTCGTATATCAAGATGCCAGTGGTCACAGCAGCTTACTCTGCACTGGCGCTTTGGCACTTCCCAGTAGCGGTGGAGCTGTACCAATGGGCAATCTTCTCACAAGTATCGTTGCACAGAAAATGTGTTAAACTTTTTCACAATAATAGAGTCTTTTATTCCCTTGGCATTACTTCACACCTGAATAACCAAACAATGCACGTGTATTGTATTTTTCTGCATTTTCAGAAGTAAAATCCTTCAATCAAAAGACAAGACATAATAATTTGTTTTCGAGTTAGCTTTTTCTTCCATCTTTAGTAGCCCTGTCCTTAAAGCCAATTTTCTGAAACGGACAAGGTCACTGAGTTTGTGTTGTGAGTTTGTCCCAGCCACAGCCTCTGACCCCTCTGAGCAGTTCCAGACAGACACCTTTGTAATTCTCAAGTTTTCAGAAAATAAGTGGTACAAAGAGAGACAGTAGCATCCCTGCAAGAAGGAAGAATAAAATGGGTGTTTTATAACTCTTATGACACCTGAGAGAATCCACTGGAAACCCTAGCCTTGAGACTGGTTTCATGACTCCAGTATTATGATATACCTGATTTGGATCACTGGGATCCAGAGCTTGGGATTCTCAGTCCTTTTTTCATATTTTATTTGCAGAGTCCACTGCTCAGTGAAGATGTGGTCAAGGTCCCTACAGCACAAAAAAGCACGAAACAGTAAATTTATTGGCTGTGTAAAACTCAGAAGATCACAGAGGTAGAAAAAAAGCAGTGCTGCAAAGAAACCTTAGCACTCACCTGCACATTCATTAGAAGCGTGGGAGAAAGGAAGTTTGATTTACTGGCAGTAGCATTAAGGCTGGGGCTAAGTGAAGCAGCCAACTAAACCAATATGTGCTAACCTACATACAGAAAGCAGTCATATACCAGGCTAAGATATGAGAGAATGACGGTTCAGATCCACCAATGGTTAAATCAGTGCTGTGTTTTTAAATAGCTGAAGTAAAGGAACCATAAAAACTCCCACCAGGTTGAAGTCTCCAGTTTGGGAGCTTTTTCCTAATGTACTACATATTTTAAAGCTTAATCATCAGTCCTTCTCCAAGCAAAACTCCTACCCATTTCAGTTAATCTTTGTCAGAATCAGTCCTGGTACTGGGTAGCAAGCTGCAGTTCGAGTAAAAATGAAAACCAAGTTTCTAGTCACAGAAAAGAAGTTCTGAAATAGTCTTCCAACTGTAATGGGGAGTGAAAACCAGTTTCAAAATAGAATAAAAACTTATTATTGCAGCTCCGTGGAACTATGTTCAATGAACCATAGAGGTCTAATCTGGTTCAATTTCCTAGCTGCCAAAATCCAGTAGCTAGTAACCACCTGAAATTTGTACATGAATTGAAATGTTACCAACTAAAGTAATTGTCACTGAGTATTTATTTTAGACCACCATCCTCAGAGAAACAGAAGATTTAAAATACTTTTAGTAACTTTTTTTAAAGTCACTGATCAGCTGATGCCCAACAGCATAAACAGACTTTGTTTTTTGTTTAGAGAGTTTCAGTTTTATTTTTAGGAGTGGTATTTTTATTCAGAAATCTTGTCACAGTCCTACATACAAGTTTTATTCCAAATAATTAAGGTCTGTAAAGGCACTGCATATATTAAATTACAAAAGATCGTTATGTTTTGGTTATTATTTTGATTATAGTTATAACCCTGAAAAAACAAAGGAAGATCACAATGAAAAAAAGATGTTGAAAACAATTAAGACATGGTGTTAAGCTGCTGCAGATGAGACTTATAAGGGCATCTGTAAAAAGAACAAGTAACGCAGCATGCTGCACAAGAGGAGACCAGAAGTGATTTTTTGTGTCTAAGTCAGGATGCCCTAACTTACAGGTTTCCTTTTGGTTGTTTGTCCATGATAAATCATTATTTTTATTTATCAAACTTTAAGAATATATAAGCCATTCATTTTGAGTCACAATTCCATCTACTTTACAGACTTCTCAAACCGGTAGCATAAGTAAATTTGTAGTTCACAGCTTAGATAATGCCGCTTCAAAAAAGGAATGACAGACCATGTGGCCATGTAACTGGGTGATATAACTACAAGTGCTTTCTGTTTCTGTCAGAGGTATGATGAGTTATACAGGAAAATTATATCTATGTAGTCACCCTGAAGTGAAGTAGTGATGAAAACCCAGGTACCTGATATAATTTCAGAATGGAATCAAATAGAAATGTTGTAAAAGGGAGGGGAAAAATTGCAGCACAGCATGTAATTTTCTGCTGAAATGAAAGAACATCCTATCACAGATGATACAATAAAGTAATAGTGCACAATATTAAAATATAGTACACTGCAATAAGGAGTTGGCTTACAGATAGTACGCTTACATTTCTTGTAAGGTGTTTCATATTATAGGTGTTTCAGTTGTCTTACTCAAATGAACTCTTTCTTGGATATTTTGGGGCTAACATTGTTTCTATTTTTATTGATTGTAACAATACCTAGAGATTGCTCTAGCCATCTTATAATAGAGAAACAATAAAAAGTGGATAATTTTAAAACAGCAATCATCAACTTAAAAGTTGATACAACTTTTAAGAAAAAATGCATATTAATTTCCGAAGTATTTTAGCAGTATTGTGGTGGGACCACTTCTAGGCACTGAAGTCAGGCTGAAGATAGCTATTGAAATATAGGAGACTTGCAGTGTCTGTATGGGTTTACATGTTCTTGAGATAATCCAGGGGTCTTTCAATACACAGATTGGATATGGATAATTAGAGTGCTCAACTGTAAACTTAAAATGTTTTGCTGAGTACAACTCCAGTGTCAGTGCAATGTAGCTAGCAGAAATACTTTCTGTTCTGGTTAGCTGGCCAAGCATTACGTTAATACAGCTTTTAATCTCTGTACTTAATGGAAAGCTTAGTAGTTAAAAAGAACTTGATTAACAAATAAGTTGTGCATTTTAAACATCCTCATTACAATGTTTTTGGTACAAATAATAAACATTTTAAGCTCCACAAATTCTCTGGTACTGTGAGCATTAATTTCTGATTTAGTATTAGCTAGGAGAGCATTTCAAATGTAAACCTGAAGGCTTTTGGTCATTGACCTTGTTGATCTGATTAGTGTAAATTGTAGTGAGGTCCTGCATTCATGGCATAACTCCAGGTAGTATTAGGCAAAACTGTTTGGAGAGTCATACTGTCAGCAATGCGTGCTGTGTCAAGTCACTCTGTGCAAGCAGAAACTCTCCATCTGGCTTATAACAACCTATGCAGAACTAGAAGGAGGAACACGGGGCTGCCGGAAGTACCAGACAGCAGTTTGTGGTGCACAGCTACAAGCACAGCTGGCTCTGCAGCCCATCTCAAAATAGACCCCCTATTAATCAAGATAATTTTACGAGCAGAGTTCTTTCCTGTCTCTACTCAACACACAGTAACTAGACTGTGGTGGCAACACATGCTTTAAAGACACTCAGCATAAGAATCAACAGATACTAGAAGCAGTGTGATGTGTCTTTTAATCACATTGCCTATTGCAGAGCAGTTGATTGCATGTGCTTTAAAGCAAGTACTGTTTATACTGGTACTGTGGCAAAGTTAAGGCGGCAGGGGAGCAGGAAGAGACAAGGCTGTCATCTTATTTTTATGGGAAATAAGAACTGAGCAAGAGGTTCCTGTCAGGAGTAATGCCTGAAACTCTGTTAATAAAGATATTTGTTGAGCACTATAATTCGTAACATGTTAATTCTGTATGAAGATGCTTGCCTGTAAAATATTTATTTCCTTTGTGGCAAGGAAAAAAAAAAGGTGCCATCCACTTAACTCTGGAGACATTACAGATGTCTTGATTAAAAAGCAAGCATGTAGGACAGCAGAGTGACAAGTAGATTCTTTACAAACAAGTCTACATATAGGAAAATCTCTCCTAAAACATAAGCAGCAGCAGAATTACCTGCTAAAGGATGGGTCCTTCCCTGTAGTGCAGAATAGGTTCAACACCACAACAGCAAAAGCTGGGAAAGACATCAAATGCACCACTGAATTATTTCAAAATACAGAACAGTTCCATTATATGAACATGTTTGCTCTTCTGTGATACTCTCAACACAACAATTGTGCCTATTGTAACTATTAGTAGAATTCCTTTAGTTTCCAATGTGCTTAAAACAAAGGAAATTAAAATTTCTCCTGATGTTTACTGTTTCATTTCTTCTGGTGTACTCTCCCATGACAAAGTTCTACAATTCTTAGATTTAAACTTAATAAGAAGCAACTCTCCTTGGTTTTTGTGCTTCTGTGTTTCCTTTTAAAACTCACAATCTCTGTCTTTTAATTGTGTGGGTGTTTTTTTCTTACTGCTTATTGAAAACATTTCCACTAAAAGCCAGTTCTTGGTCATCATTCATATTAGTTTGTTTCGGTTCTTTTTTTTTCCAAAGTGCCTGACTGACATGTGTTCTCACCTTCGTGAAATGATCTTTTTTCAAAACAGGAAGAACTTCCAAGTAAACAATGTCATATTAGGCTTTATAAACAAGAACAAAGTCAAGAAAATACAGCAAGTAATCTTGCTCTACTGAGCACTGGCTTTCAGAGTTCAATATGGCTTTAGATGGTTTTATTGAAACCAGAGAAGAGCAACAAGGAAGGATTAGAAGTCAGGAAAAATGAAACTTATGAGGAAAAGATTGAAAGAACCAGTGCTGTTTGATCCAGAGAAGAAAAGGCTGAAGGCAGATAAAATAACAATCTTCAAATATGGAACAGTTGCTTGAAAAAAACCCAAAAGGTCTCAATGGCAGCAAGGTTTGTGGCTAGACCTTAAGTGAACCTTTATAAACAGTGAGTGCAATAAAAGCATTGCATTAGCTAGAGGAGTTCACACAGTTCCATCTTTGGAGATTTCAACAAACAGGTTGATATATAAACATCTGTCAGGAATTCTGTAGAGTATAGTTCATACCACACGGGATGGATTCAATTCTTCAAGTCCCTCCCCAGGCCTATTTCTATTATGCATGATGCTGGATATATAACAAAAATTTGTAATTAGGATGAAAACGTTTTTGTTAGCCTAGCACAATGTTTTACTGTTCTGATCAACTCCTTTATAAATGTAAATGACTACCATGTTAGATACATACAAACCCATGTTGTTCAATGGAAACATTAAAAAAGAATTGCATTTTTAAAAAGTTTTATGGTTCACAGAAAGCTATACCTTTCTTCTTTACCACTTCCCTCAGGTTAACAGGTGATAAAGGAACAAATCACTTTATTCTTTAACGCTATTTGGTATTAGAAATCATAATCTTGTGCACTGTCAGTAAGAAGACTGGTCCAGGAGTATTACAGCTTCTGTATTCCAGTTTATATACAAAGGATTGGAAAAGACCTCCTGGATCATCAAGCCCAGGTCCCTGTTATCAGAGTCAGCCCTGCAGTCTGTAATTTATCAAGCTTTAATTTGTTTGCAAAGTTCTGTCTTAAAACGTTGTTTCCAGTGTACTGTCTAGGTGGTTGTTCCTGGCCTCTCTCCTCTGATGTTTCAAAACTTCTGAAATTTTCAATGTAAATTTAGTTAGGGCTGTTTATACTACTTCAGTCTTGTGCCAGCACTGATTTTTACCTTAAATACCTCCTTTCCCTCAATGACAGCAATCCTATCCTCTTCTGTTTTAAAGGTTACTTTCCTTTTTTCAGTCTCTTTAGCTGGTCATTAGCCACCTTTCATTTTCTCCTGCTGATTTTCATCTTTGCTGCATTAACTCTTGCTTTCCTTGGTGTGTTTCTTTGAAATTCAGATGGATTGGATTCAATGCTTTCATTGCCAGTAAGAAGATCATTTGGTAAAGTTGTGTACCTCATCAGTATGGTGTAATCTACTCCTAAAGTATATGATGAGTTTCATCATATTTTTAATTTTTCTTAGTATCTTCAATCATATTTCTTTTAATATTTAGAAGCCTTGAATAGTGTTAAGATATGTTCAGTGGGTCCAACAGCTTATGTTGTAGTCTTCATAACTGTAGGCATAGTGTTTTCTATTTATGTCTTTTCATCATTGTCTGACCAAGTCTCAGCTATTTATTCAAAATCTTTACCTCTGGATTCCATTTCATGTGCCAGTTCTTCCAAATACTGGTTATTTTAATGTCTCTCTCCTACCCTTCAAAAGAGCACATTCAGATCTTTCAACTTTGCTGCCAATCTCAGTTGTACTAATTTCCATTTTTTCCAGTGTTAAACATTCCTCTACTGAAGCTATGTATTCCTCAGTAGCTTAGGGGCAATACGTTTTTTTTTACCTGCAATTTCACTAACTTTGCTTGTTTCCATGCTCTGCCTTTCCTCACATGGTTGATTGTTGGTATTTGTCTAAATCAGAGGACACCAGCCAATATTCTCAGCAGCTACAGTTTGCATGGTAGCCTACAGCACTCACCAGAAAGGAGGCAACTCAGATGTGGCATCCTCCTTGACCAGCGAGAGTACAAGACATTGCTACATGCATGGTAGGCACTGGAATGGGTTGCCCAAGGAAGTTGTGAATGCTCCATCGCTGGCAATGTTCAAGGCCAGGCTGGACATAGCCTAGGGTGGCATGGTTTAGTGTGAGGTAATCCTGCCCATAGCAGGGGAGTTGAAACTAGATGATCTTGAGGTCCTTTCCAACCCTAACTATTCTATGATTCTATGCTCTGCTTATCCACCCCACTACTAGCAATTCCTATGTAGGGCCTCCCACATCCTATGTTAGCCTGAGTTCAAATAAAGAAGCAAAACTTCTTGGGGCCAGAAATGGAAGGAGGAACAAAGAGCTTGTGTCTACAGCCCAGTGTCAGAGTTTGGGCAGAGAGATGATACCTGATGTCTCGTCCCCAGGCTGTTAGTGCATTTCACTCAGAGGCGGTGCACAGCTCTAGCTGTCCGTACCAGCTCTCTGTGGATCAGGAGCAGAGAGGTGGGTGCTCCAAGGTGAGATTCTCAATAAAACTACTCTAAGTGGGAAATCCTGTGTCTTATAATCAGTTCAGTGCCTACTGCCAGTGCAGGAGAGAGAAACCCACTGCTTTGATGAGAATTAACGTGCCTTCAGATGGAGAGGCATGGAGGTAAGAGGAGGCTGGGTGAGCTGCAGCATGCATAGCTACAGTTAGGTGCCTAAATTCCATTTTAAACCAAACATAAGCCCTTTAGTGCTTACAAAGTTACTTCTTTATCAACAATTTGCTGATAAAACCTGAGTCCAACAAAAATGAAAGAGAAGCTTTATGGCTGTTGAGTACCTGACTTTTGTAATTACTTCAAATTCCCTGACCTCTGTAGCTTGCCTGGCTGTAAAGGAGCAGCAACACCCTAGCAGAGCTTATGTAGCTGCTACTCAATATTGCATCAAGTTCCTTCATCTGACATGCAAAACTTCCACCTGCTCAGTCACCCAAGTCCTGACTTGAACTAATGACTCTTGATACTACAGTGCCATGAGGATGATCAGGGGACTGGAGCACCTCCCCTATGAGGATAGGATGAGAGAGTTGGGGCTGTTCAGCCTGGAG
>JASSUY010044262.1:0-16475 GCA_032466535.1 Forpus xanthops
GCCTCAGGCATCACATCGCTGACATTCAGCTTTCACTGCCTGTGGCTTTACCCCTCCCAGGCTGCTGTTATCAGCCATTCTATATTCTCATGTTCCATACATCTCCCAACAGATGTAGTGTAATTAAACCACATCTGTTGGATAAAAGTTTCCTGTCCTGTTTAGGTGTCTTTGGCCTGCAGTCTCTAAAGACAGATTTAAACTGCCAGTTTGCCTAAGGCTTCGATTAGAGTTACTTGCAGAGCTACGTGCGTGTGAGTCTTCCCCTGAAGTCATTTTCCTTGTTCCCTGTTTACAGCAACCAAGTGCTTCTGCACAAACTGTTTTTGACAGGGGAAAAACGTGTGTACTGTGTGGGAATAGTTAATACAAAAGACATTAATTTTGCTGGAATTTGCATAGGAAAACTGCCCAGAGCCCTGAATGGGGAGCCTCTGATCTGCAGTAAGTGCAAATGGACAAATTATTTCCATTCCTCAAGACACTCTGCAGAATTTGTACAATTTCAAAGCTAGTCGGTTGAAGGAGTTTTACAAAGCACTGGGCAAGATACTCAGAAGTGTGGTGAAATGCCAAAAGGATTTCTCAGTGGGCAAAACAAAGGTTACAGGAGAAAGATCTCATATAATCAAGAGAGATCTTAAGGTTTCCTCCAGCTTCTCACCACTTTATGCTACTGAAACATATGTTTGATTACCTCTCAGGAGGCACAAACTAGTGCTTTATTTGACTGTCAGTATTTTTCTACTGGTTTCCTTTTATTCAGCAATCACTGTCCTAGAGATGTCTCAATTCTCACGCAGGAAAGAATGTTTTTACTGATAAAATTCCCCTAAGAATACAACCAAGTAAAATTCAATTCAGCAAAAAAAATATGCAGGCATACTACCAAATTGTTAGCTGTTTGGACAACAAAGAATCTACATATAATCAGGCTTCTCTCCCATACTCCCTCCTTCCTCTTTTTTTTGGTTCTTAAGAAGCAAATCCCATTCCCCTTTAGGCTTCTCTGCAAGGCATAAGAAGATCCCTCCTTTGCCTCTGTCCCTACCCTGCAGACCACTTGGCCCTATCCTGGAAGCTGTCACTCAGCTGGTTGTGTGAGAAAACAGCCATGCAACCAGTCTTGCTGGGCTGTCACCAGAGAATGTTTTCTGTTTGTATTACTGGTGCTAAGTAAATGTTAGTATTTCCTTGATAAGAGCAGTGCGTAGTAATGAAAGAAACCATGTGGTAGGCATGATCCTCGGTGTGCCATTAATCCATTAAACGAGCAAAATGAAGAGACAATTCAGAATCCACCGCCTGACTATTTTTTACTCTGCCAGAGCACATTTCTGCCCTATTTCAAAGAAGTGATATCTATTCCAAAAGGTAATGCAATTGCTTGATTTTCTGCCTCTCTGTGTCCCAGCTTGAAATTCATAAAGAAAAGATTCTCTGAAGTTATTTAATAGTGAGTGGTTCTGAGAAAGTCAGAAATCAAATATAATAGATATTTTCTGGTACTGAGATGTTTCTGTGGATGTGGAAAAGGATTAGAGGATCTCTTCAGCTTCCTGCCAGATCATCTCCCAGACCACCTCCTGTGATTATACACAACCACAAAAACTAAATCAGCGAGCCAATACTGCTAAATACCAGCGTATTTAGAAAATAGTATTTTTCCCCCAAGTACTATTTCTGATGGCAGAGAATGGAGACTTGGTTGTTTTTCAAGGTGTGAGCTGAAACACTGGAGTTGGTTTTCATTTATCCCAAGCTGTTTTACCAACTATTCATGGTTTTAGTTTTGTAAATTGTGGTAATTGAGCAGACAGTTTTGGCATTTATTCTCCGGAAATTTAGGTGTGGGCTATTTAAATCTTTGTTCTGTGCACAGCACTGAATTCCTCTACAGCTATTTGCATGCCTCTAATGTTTCTTGTCTCTGCCTTCACTGCCCTTAAGTAGCTGCTTCTACTTCTCCATTTGTTTCCTCTGCTGTTCACCACTGGCCAGCTGTGAATTGCTGTTCCTTGGCCACTAACCACAAGTTTCTAAGGAGAAATGTAATGACTAGACTTTTGTTTATCTACAGATATTCAGACTAGTCTGTCTTCCTTATTATCATCTACATTATAGTGTAGTATACCACAATTTGTCCTACTTCCCAAAGCAGAATGTCAATGCCATCATCCCCACTCCCTTCCCTTTGTCCTACACTGTCTTTCCTCCCAGGGGTTCCAATTTTCCTTTTCCACTTCCACAAACCAGCTTCCCAGGTTACAGTTTTGGTCTCCATAAGTAATAAAATGCGAATCTTGATGATAGTCTCCTTTGCATTAGTCACCACTTTAATTATGCAATAATTTCAGTGAAATTCATGGTGCTATTTCGGAGCTCTGTGTAATTAAGATGAGAAACTTTCCCTCTGTGCAGTGTTAAGTAAATTGTTATCAGATGACATCTGCATGATGACATGTGTGAAGAGAGGCAGTGGTCCCAGCTCACCTTGCATTTGGCACTTGTAGAGGTTTCTTACCTGCCTGCTACTGCCCATATTGCTTCCCTTCAGACCATGACGCCATTTTTGTAGGTTCAGACCCTTAATTAAATTATGTTATTATAGTTCTACAGAGAAAAATGTAAGATGAAATGAAGGTTAGCCAGTGCTATGGTATCCATACTTCTTTCCACTTTTCAGATAGATAGAAAGTCAGACAGGTCTCATGCTGTTTGGCTGCTGAAAGGGGGAAAAAAAAGCTGATAGAAGAAAGAAAAATGCTAAAAAAATTATGTTATGAAAAAAAAAATTAAAATTAGTTCTGATGAGCCCTTAGCTCTGGTTCTAGCAAAGTCCATGAGTAGTATCAACCTCAACAAAATTTTAACCTCATCTTCACTTAAAAAAGGCTTGCTTTGTAGGTTCTGCTTAACAGGGGTGGCTCACATTTACTCCATACTCCATACCTACTACTGGTCATGATTTCTCTTCTGATTTCCAAGCAAAAGCTGCTTTCCCAAAGCATAGTAGCTGGTTTGTAGGTCATCTGCTTTGCTTCCCCTTTGACTTTTCTGTACAGTACTTCTCAGTTTTTTAATGTAGTTCCTACCGCTCCTGCTCTTTTGCCACCCTTAGTTTCTAGAGGGCACTATGCTATTGTTCCTGTTCACTTTTTAGCTATTGAGGGACGTGTATTTTTAGCAGACATATCTCTTCTCATCTACTTGGAGGCAAGTACTAATGATGGTGGGAGGGCACCACAAACAGAATGGGTCAGCATGCCTCATAATGGCAACTTAACCTTTATGGCCTTAGCCTCGGGATGAGTGGCAGTCATGGGATCTTCCTGACTCCCACCCATGTCCAGTGAAGTTTCAGAAGAGCCCCTCTGCCAACATGGAAATCAATAAAATCATACAATGTGCTTAATTTAAAGCAATGAAATTTTAAAATCATGACACAATTGCAGTTCTTTTTGTTCTTTTCAGAGTCTTATCAGATATCCAGATAAAAGACTCAATTTTTTTTTTTTTCTGCAGTTATGAGGCATAGAAACTTTTTTTTTTCTTTTTGTGATGAAAAAAGATTTCTGATCACACGTGATTGTAGGACCTGAAGTACCAAGTAAAATATATAAAAAAAAAATTTAAAAAGGGTGGATATTAATAACTGTCATGGGTTCAGCAGTAGCAGTCATTTTTCTCCTTCTTAGTAGCTGTTGCAGCGCTCTGTTTTTGACTTTTGGCCTGGGAACAGCAATGATAACACCAGTGTTTTCAGTTACAACTTAGAGTGTTTGGTTTGACCAAGGACTTTCTGAGCCTCATGCTCTGCTAGGGAGGAGGAGAAGCCAGGATGAAGCAGAGACAGGACACCTGACACAAACTGACCAAAGATGTACTCCGTACCGCAGTAGGTCATGCCCAGGATGTAAAAATGAGGGCAGAGACCTGGTAGGGTGGGGGTTCACTGCTGGATCGGGCTTGGTATCAGGTGTTAAGCAGTTGTATCTCTTCCCTTGTATTTACCTTGTCATTATTATTATTGGTGGTAGCAGCGATGATTTGTATTATGCCTTAGTTACTAAACTGTTCTTATCTCAACCTGTGGGAGTTGCATTCTTTTGATTCTCCTCCCCGTCCCCCCAGGAGCTGGGGGGAGTGACTAAGCAAACTGCTGGCTGACTGGGCTTAAACCACAACAATAACACTCAATCTGACTGAAATACTGAGATTTAAAAGCAGTAAACTGGTGCCTTTGCTCTATATAGCTGTGCCATAGGTTCAGAATGAGAATAGGATGCTTACAAGTGAATGTAAAAAGTAAGAGAAAAAAAGCTGTTTTCCTTTTAATAGAATCATAGAATGATTTGGGTTGGAAAGGACCTCAGGCTGATCTAGTTCCAACTCCTCTGGCATGGGCAGGGACACCTTCTACCAGACCATGTTGCCCAAGACTCTGTTCAAACTGGCCTTGAACACTACCAGCTCCTTCAGGACATTAAATTTCCTAAAATGATCTCAAACCTGATCTTCTCCTACAGTGGGCCCAAGGTCTTTATTCTCACAGTCCCTGTATCTGCCTTCCAAGACTTGGGCAGTGTGATCAGAGCACTTGCCAGTGAAGGCTGAGGCAAAGAAGTTACTGAGAACCTCAGCCTTCTCCAAATCCTGTGTAGCCAGTTCACCTGTTAACTTCTGGAGAGAACCCACATTAACCTTACTGTCTTTTGTTTGTGACATACCTCTTTTCCTGTTACTTTGACATCCCTGGCCATTTTCATGGCCATGTCGGTACTGAGACTACTAGTTTAACATCTGTGGTCCAATTATCAAGAAAAAAACCACAACATTTTATTTAAGAAGGGAAACAACCGTCATTCGAGGATGGTCAGGGGACTGGAGCACCTTCTGTATGAAGATAGGATGAGAAAGTTGGAGCTGTTCAGCCTGGAGAGGAGACGGCTGCATGGAGACCTCATAGTAGACTTCCAGTATCTGAAAGGGGCCTATAAGGGTGAGGAGGGACTCTTCACTAGGGACTGTAGTGATAGAACAAGGGGTAATGGGTTCAAACTTAAACAGGGGAAGTTTAGACTGGATATAAGGAAGAAGCTCTTTATTGTAAGTGTGGTGAGGCACTGGAATGGACTGCCCAAGGAAGTTGTGAATGCTCCATTGCTGGTGATGTTCAAGACCAGGTTCGATAGTCTTGGGTGACATGGTTTAGTGCGAGGTGCCCCTGCCCATGGCAGTGGGTTTGGAACTAGATGATCTTAAGGTCCTTTCCAACCCTAACTATTCTGTGATTCTATGATTCAGTAGGTGGGACAGACTGGCTTTTCCACAGCACCTGGTTCAGATGTCACCTATTCAAAATGACAGATTACATGGATGGGCAGGTAAAGGGAACAGAGTTGTAGTGCAAACTCATTTGTTGGTTATGAATGGGGGTTTGCAATATGAAACAAAAATTGAGAGGGCATGCAGAAGATAATATTTAACTTAAGTGGAAATAAATGCAACGAATCAGGCTGTCAAAACCTAAGTTTAATATTGGATACTTTCTTAAATGCAAGCATCAGGCTTCAAATAATTTTATACAAACTTTTTTTTTCTTGTGTTTGTACCCCTGTGTGAAAAGTGGACTAAATCCTGGTTTTTTTTCCTGATAAATATGCAAAAGATTAATATATTCCACCATGCACAGGCCTTGTTTCACATAATTTGGGAGATTTAAGTTATGCAAGAATTAGATATGCAGTGGGCAACTCCGACAGGAACTATGGTTTAATATAGTTTGGTGTCAATGATCTGATAAACTGGCAGGTAAGCTAGAACTATTTAAGCGAAAACTAAAAAAAAAGGCAGAACAGCATGATTTATGAAAAACAAAAGTTCATCCTTGAGTCTATTCCTCTTACACTGGCATGAATCAGAAGTAACTCCAGCTAAAAAAGACTGGAGAAGCAGGCATTTACTGCTGAGCCACACAAGTCCTGGAAATGGAATTCCACTGCTTTTGTTATTTACATTTGTCTTTTAATGTCATCCTTTAGATTTTCATGCTTTCATTTCTTAACACTAAGATTTATCTGGGCTGTCAGGCAAAAATACACAATTATAAAGTTTTCTAAAACCTAAATTATTTAATTCACTGACCATCTGTTGGATAAATACCTAATTAATCTTTTTTCTTATTTATAGATTGTATCACTATATGTTCCAAAAAAAGCTGCTTTGGTCTTTTGAGTAAATACTGAATAAATCTGACATAAAAATGTTTAGGTATTTTTAAAGTAACATTAAACAAACACATCTATAGTGCAGCAAAGATGTGAAAATGTTGGGGTTTGTTTTGCTTCAGGTTAGGTTTGGTTTTTTTTTGGTTTTTTTTTTTGAATCCTTTATAAATGGAGAAAAAAATGCATGCCACATATAAAACAGAACTCAGACCCCAGAACTGCCTTTAACAGTGCTGTGGAAAGCATCTGGTGCTCAAAGTTAGCAGCACACAGCTGACCTTTTCTGCCTAACACCTATATGCTGAACACATGCTTTGCATAAGAAGGGAAAGGCCAAAATATCAGATTGGAGCCTGACATTAAATTACATTATTGCCACTGTCATGTTTGCCCATGGACACCCCCTCATGAACATGCACTTTTTCACAAGCTATTACCAGGGTCCCAGCCTGATCTTGTGGAGGGGAAAAGAGTAAAAAAACAGACTGATTGTAACTGGGGAAAGAAAGCCTTGGATAGCTCTAGCTGCTGAGGGAAGATGAGTTTGGGATCTTCCCTGCCTGAGTCACTCTCCACCTCCACTGCCTACCACAAAGGTAAAGCTACACTTGCAAGCTGGAGCACCTTGCCATGCTATCGAGCTGTTTTCCTACACAGCTATGGGCTAAAACATCTCAGCCAGCAAAAAAGGTTTCCTTGCTTATGCCAGCCTAACTTGCCATACTTGCTCTGCATGAGCTATGCAGTCGCTAATAAATTTTCAGCATATTGCTTCTAGAGAAGCTGATGATCACCTTTTGTTGAAGTGTGTACAAGTGAATAGGGAGGATAATTTGGACAAAACAGTTTATTTGATTTGGCATGAACTAGAAAACAGAAGTGCACTGCCATCTTAGGCAAGCTGCACTGTCAGTCTCTTTATCGAACATTTTAATAAAGTTAAAAATACATGAGATTTTCAGTTAGCCTACACAGGCCTTCCACCAAACATTAAAAATCTATAAATGTAAGGATACTCCCTGTCTGTTAAGACAACACATTTCTGATGATTATTGTCTGCTCCTGCGTACGGGGTCATTCTGTACATTACATTGTATACGATATTTGCACAGATCTGGAAGGTGGTAACCCATTTCTTCTTATGGTACTGCAGCTCTTCCTCCATGGTTTCTGAGCTAAATACTCATTAAGTCATTCTTATCAACAAATTAGTATGTGCGTTTTTTTAAGAACCCACTCAGAATGCTAATTTTAGGAAGACATTTGAACGAGAAGCAAAATTTCTCTATGCGCAATTTATATATCCACTTGAAAATATGGTTTTGTAATGAAATGCCGAGAGATCCTTAATTATTGCAGCTTTAGTGGCACCATTATAATACTAAGAAGAGACCATCTAAAAAATAATTCCCTTCAGCAGAGATTCGCTGACTACACACCTGCTTCATCAAATGAAAACAGAATTCAGTGTCAAAGCATCCTTTTGACTTAGTGCTGTTTTCCTTCTCTCTTGGCCTCAGTATTTATTGCACATGACTGACAAGTATATCTGCAAGATAATAAAATGTGGGGGAAAAAAATAGCCTTCCAGTTACTGTTTCTGCTGATGCATTAATTCATTTCACCTCCTGTGTGATATCAACATTATGTCTATGCAGATTTTATGAGAAGGCTAACTGAAGTGAAAATCAAGCCAATGAATTGTTTAATATAAACTAATGAAAACCAGGCTTTCACAGCTTGTTTGGAGCTTTAATTGTCAAGGTGATGCAAATTCAGAGCACTCAGGTAAAGAAAAGGAACTACAATGGTGTCACTTTGTGATAATTGATTACAATCAAATAGTCCTATAAACAACCTTGTCCTTAAAGATACTAAGTGAAATAAAAAGTTTACAAGGTAAAAGTTGGAATTACTATGGAGTGAAAATGGCAAGTGCATTATCATTTGTGTCTTCTGCCTTGTATTTATACTGTAACTGCTGATGAATGTACCTTGCTGTAACTTAAATAATCAATCATGTCACAGTGGCATTTATTTTTGCTTGATCAACAAATGCTTCTTTGCTGTACAGCCTGAAACCCAAACAAACTAAGCATGACTGATTTCGTGTTTGAGCCTTTCACACTGTTGTACTGCAGTAATGTCTGTGATGCCAAGTCTTGGACTTGGAATACACTGTCTCAGAGTATTCTTCCCTTCCCCATACTTGTTAAACTCCTGCTGGGGTGAATATGCCTACAGATAAATATCTGCACGATTTCTGTGAGACTGCATTTCCACATTAATAGGCAAATGATTGATTAACAAATGAAAAGAAGAGGTATATAAACACTTTTCTTCTAGTTGTGGTCCAGAAACACTGAAGATTTGAGAAGAGTATTTTGCATTTTATATCTATCTATAACTATATCATCTATATGTCTATGTCTATGCCTATGCCTATGTCTATGTCTATATCTATTTCTATTTCTATTTCGATTTCGATTTATTTCTATTTCTATATTCTATTTCTATAATCTATACTCTATAGTCTATAATCTATAATCTAATTTATAATTTATAACACTATTTTACATAACAATTCTGTGAAGCACTGGCTATAGTACTCTCTGTAGAGTTCATTCTTCACTAACTTTTTCTCTTACATTGCAGTCACATGCCTTCAGTGGGTATTTGATATTCAGCTTTCATAATGCTTCCCACCTATCTTGCTCTTATCTTGCATTGGTGGGAACAGTCAACCTGTGGATGCTGCAAGGGAGGATCAAGACCTATATTGCTAAAAACACTATGCTGGGTGGCACCTGTTTTTTAGATTATTTAAATTTCATACAGCCCACATGAACAGAAACACATATTTAACCAGAATTCAGTGTTACATAAAAAAAATTATGCAGAAAGGAAGGGGAAAGCATCTACTCACACTGAAGGGATTATCAAAGCTTCATATTACAGAATTTAGTTTTATTATGTGCAGAGACTTAATTACCCTCCAGGATGTCGGTCTACAGCAGGATAAGTTCTGTTCCAGTAATCACCTAATTTTGTCAGTCTTTCATATTTCAGCGCACACTTTTAGCAAAAGCAATTTTTAGATTTTTAAGCTAAAAGATAGTTACTTTGAGGTAAAGAAAACTTGAAAAACCATATCCATCAAAACCCTCAACCTACAAAGTTATGACAACAGAATTCAAGGAAAGAAAGGATCCTTCAGGGTACAACAAACAGAAAAGCCACAAGCTGGTAGACCTGGACACCCTGTACACATTGACCCAAACTGAGGAGGGAGAAACACTGCCCTGGAATATACTCCACTTTCCACTGGATCACTCCACCACTCTCATTAAACCTAAATGCAGTCTTCTTTTGCCAGTGCCCTCCTCTTTTTCTATCTACTGCTGGGAGAATTGGTGCCCAACCTAGCTAAATAGCAGGAGACAGAAGAAGATGATACAAGTACTACAGAGATACTTGCAGAAGGGCCTTTGCTAGTGCAAACATTCAGCTGCTTACATTATGGTCTCTCAATTTCTCTTACATGCAGTTGCTGGTGCTCCTGTATATTCATGGTTCTGAGATAAAGCTATAGGGTTCTATTCTTCACTTTCAGAAATATTACAGTTCATTTCTTCAGAAAGTCAAAACATTACATGCCACAGCACTGAAACAGTGCTGGACAAAACTGCCTGATGTCACTAAACTCCCTTAAGACACAGGAAAAAACCCTAGAATTAGTCTCGTAAACTGTGGAAAGCCCAGGGTTTTGCTCTGGTGCTGGTACATGGGTAAAGTTTTATGTCATTCTATCTCATTGCTGTCCGGAAGACTGCTTAGGCTCTTGCTTTCCAGGCCACAACATGGTGCTGAGAGAAGGGTCACCACAAGCTGCAGGGAGAAAACGGGTCCATGCTCCATTTTTGTAAAACATTTAGGAAGATGGACAATGTTTATGCCAGTGTCTAATAGTTAAACCATGCAGTTTAGGAGGGCATATATGTACCTTGTGCATGATGTCCTTTGGCAGTATAGAAGTCCTTGGACTTCCTTGATCTAACAGGAAGCTGAATTGCAGCTTCTCGGTAGCTTTTTGAGGCATGTTGAATTCCATCCTGCTTGTTGAAAAATATATGGTTTAAAAAGAGTGAAGAATAATGTTTGATAGATTCTGTTTAGCATGTATGCTCATCGATCTCAGGGGAACCTGGAATAGAAAGGTCCATGAGGAAGGTAACAATCCATAAAAATCAAATGTAACAGTGTGACTAATACTTAGTGGCAGAATCAATATCTGAAAAACTTTCTGTTTTGATGCCTTTGAATGATGCCACAGAAACCTTACTGCTGCAAGGCTGATTAATGGAGTCAGCAGAAGTGATCTGACAAACATGGGTGAAAATGAACTCAGAATCTGTCCTCCCTGAACAAAACTGACTTTAGTCATTTCATTCATGAAGATAAAGTAACTGCAGAGAATCTAGCTTTATCTGGTCACTCCTGTTTCAATTGATTTGTCTGGTCACATATTGGAAATATGCTTCAGCCCACAAACATCAGCATTTTCTCTGGAAAGGTTTGACTTAACTAGCTGACTGTGTTTGGAGATGCAAAAAAGCCATAGCACAACTAGTATTCATTTCAGAAATGGCAAAACATTCTGCAGAACATGGATTCAGGATATTTTGAATTTTTTTTGCGAGACAAAGTCGATTTTGTGTTTTCCTCATGTATATTCATCATGCTGGACACAATTATCAGGTCATCCAAAGCAAATTCTTTGTTTCATGCATACAGAAGTACAAATACATATGCTGTGTATCATTATTTCTCCATTTTCAATGGAAATTAAAAGAGAAGAGCTGGCTATGGCATACAGATGAGTGGATGAAGGACCCAGTCTTTGGAATTAATTTTCCCATATGTCTTCCTAATTGCATATTATTTTTTGCAGTACTCTGCACATATCCTTCAGCTTGACTGTCCTTCTTTTATCTACCTGTTAGTGGAAGCAGCATTACATAGAGCATTTGCTTTCAGAGTAGCTCAGTCGATCTCCTCGGTACACTGGAGCACCCGGAAAGATCAATCAAGCAACTGTCTTTGCAGGCAGCAGCATTTCTGGTGTCAATACCTGGTGTCTCCTGCCTCAGCTCTACCGGGTTAGCTCCTCTCGGAGAGCAGACACCATGAAAGCCTGTAACTTTTCCCCACCAGATGGCAATGTGACAGCAAGAGGTCTACTTTGTCTGGTAGGAGGGATTCAGACTGCACTTTCCCTGTTGTAAATCGTTTCTGTATGGAAATTCACCCAGTTTCAAGTCATTTCCAAGACATTTCCGTTTCATGGATGATGGATGCACTTGGAAGAGCATTCTTGCTTACTTCTTTCCTCCCTATCTTTTTTCTTTTTCTTTTATTCAGTCTTTTGATTTTTTTTTCTACATTGCCTACTCTTGCTTATAGATAGAATGTTCATTTATCTTTTCTATACTAAAGCAGCCTTTTATTCTCTCCTTTGCAATGTAATCACCCATAGCAAAGTATAATAACAATGCTTAACATCAACAAAAGGCTTTACCATCATCAAAGCACTGTGAAAAATATCCCCTCTTCTGGGAGGTAGGGAAGCAGAGTCAGCTATGTTTTACAGAAAAAGCAAGTTAAGCAGTTAGGTAGGTAATACAGCTAAGGAGAGACCAGATGACTCGGAAGTTCTTTCTAGTCTTAGGTGTTGACCATTAGATAACAACTCTGCTGCTGTGTTTACAGCTGTTTCTCTTTGTTCTCTTCCAAATGCTGAAACCCAGGTTTTGTCTTTGTTTTGGAAGTGCATTTCTTCCTTCATTTCATCTCAGAGTATGACAGGATTTTTTCCCCCTACTTGTATTTCAAAGCAGAATTCTTTTGCTGCTCAGCTAAAGCAAGGTTCTTCTTACTGGTACATCTTTTTGTAGTTCAAAGCAGGATTTTTTGACTTCTTGTAGTTCAAAGCAGCGGTCTTTCTCTTGTAGTCTAAAACCAGGGTTCTTTTTAGTTCAACCCTAGATAATTTGTTCATCTCAGTGAATTAGATATGCTATACATAAGTATTCTGGACATTAAGTCTTTTTTCAATACCGAGACTAATCACAGTCAGTTTCAAAATCTTACTGCTTCCCATCATGTCTTTTAGTTGTCTGTTTCTCTCATGATCCCTGGTGTTTTCTATTTCATATCTAATACTGATGATAAATTCAGTGCAGACATAGACATGAATAGTGCTTAGATCACATTTTCAGATGGAGCTTCTGTATTTTGTGTGATTTTGGGGGGAAGGCTTATTTTGAGGCACTGACATGGCTAATACATAGTGTACTTTGAAAACCAGACCTTTTCCTCTCACTTCTTACTGTCAGCCTTTTTCTACACACAACACAAATGAGAGAAAAATCCTCTAATCCAGACAAACATTATTTTTTAAAAACATTTCATTAAATGTCTCTCACTAGTTATTTTTGGACAACCTAGGATTATCAAATGCAATTTGGAAGCACTATCTTATTCCACTGAGCAATTTTAACCCTTACTTACCCTACATTTAAACATGTCTCTCTGTGGCTTGTTGCTGGAAAAGATCTGTGCTGACAGAGTTCCGTGATACGTTATGATGCTGTATTGACAAAAGGGAACAGAAATAACTGGGAAACATATTTACAATTCTGCACAGTTCTTAGGAGAGCAATGAAACTAGAAAGACTGCCAGTAGGGTCTCTGGAAGAGACTTTCAGCTATGGGCTACCTCAGTCATACCATCAACGGGTATAAATGTGGTGTGGCACCATCTAACCACATAATAGAAATAAATCCTTCTCTTTGATTAATAATACATAAGGTGTTATCATTTTACGTGTGGAAGATTAAAAAATTATAACTCCTTAAAGTGATTTACAGTTCTGGCAACTGAAAACTTTTACTACCTCACCTCATGTGCTGTAGTCTGAAAAAGTGAGGGCTCATTTGGTCTCAGATGTCACGACACCATTAAAAGCAAGACGCCTTGGGATTCCCCATTGTGTGTTTGGGGCTTTAACTTCTATAATTGTCCATTTCATGTCTGCTGGTGGGCTGCTAATCTGGTCTCAGCAAAGTTAATTTTTTCACCTAGTACTCCCTCTGCTCATTTCTGAAGAAACAAAACCAGATTTCCTGCAAACTGGCTAGAAGCTCTGTTAGCTTTCCTCTCCCTCTGGAGGAACGCATTTTAGTCAAGGGAGTGCAGCTGATAATGGCTGTAGAAATAGCACTTCATCTCAAAGTTTCTTTAAGCACTACTTTGTCTGTCGCCTGAGTATTCTCAGGAGCAAAAACTGTTATTCTACTTGCACTGAAAAATGCGTATGTTTTTGAAAGCATTTTTCTCTCACCCACAAATATGCACACACAATACCTATCTCTGCTGAGCAAAAAGCACTTATTGGTATACTCCGATTCAAGTGCTCTCCACAAGTTTATCCTACTCTTTCTGGCTTTATTAGTAATAGATTTGTTATTTCCCAGGCAGAGTATCCCTCCATTTAATACGTGGGAATACAGAGTCCATCTTCTCAGTCTTATCTGACAGAAAGAGGGATGAGGCACTCAGAGAGAAAAATAAAGATGGAATTGATCCATCGAGTAAGTGCCAATGGCTCACTGATTTTCTCTCCCAACCTTATTATCTACATTCAGTGAAAAGCTAAGAAACGGTGCTAAATAATTTTGCATCAAATTCTCTATGAGTCAGTATATTCTTACCTCCCAAAAGAATAGCTGTGGTCCTAGCACTATCCCACACGGAAGCCAGCACTGCACACATTAATTGTGGATGGCTGCCTAACAGCCTACATCAGCTGCCACGTTCCTACACCTCTTATAAAATATGAGGGTTTTTTACAGAGAGAGGAAAAATAAATAGTTCTAAGATCAGCAGTAAGAAATTGGTTTATTCCTCTGCACTTTATTTCATAGCTGTATTCTATATGAAGATAGCCATCTTTCACATATCCAACTGCTTATCCAGAATCTTTGTTTTCCCCAATGTAGCTATTTCTTGATAAATACAACATAAAACATTATAAATACAACATAAACCAAGATAAATACAACACTAGGAGTATAGCTAGATCTAATGAGTTCACAGGGAGACTAATTTGATGTAACATAGTTGCTAATGAGACTGAAATTTCCCACTGACATGTTTCCATTCTATGAAGTATGTATTTAAAAGGCAGAGGATCCATACTGACTGTATCCAAAATTCACAGACCAAAGAGCTTAATGGGAAAGAACTGAGGCCTTATTTTCTGATAGCGCTCTGCAAGGTGACCTGTGCATTGGTGTAAACTACAGATCTTACACTGATGTCCTCTGGCCACTGTGAAAACCTTTTCCAGCAACAAGACATCAGTGCCACAATAGGTGAAAGATGGTGGGAGCTACCTGTGAGCTACCATCCTGGATAGGATAGGGTGGACACTCTGCTTACACTTCTGCCAGGAAACAGTCCTTCTATTCCCCTCCTCACTCATTGCTCCAGATAGCTCTGAATGCAATGCTTGCAAAAGTATGTCTGAATGACTCATGACTCATTTGCAAGGAGTAATTTACCAGATCGATTCAGTCTCATTTCCTGTTCGTGGGACTATGCAAGTCACAATTTCCTCAAATATATTCATTGTCCAAAGTTAATTTTGTTTAACCATGTGGACAGAATATGAACTATTCTCTGTATGTGATCTCCCTTGCTCCAAAAAGATTTGCACAAAATTGTAGGAGATCAAATCTATCATGTGACAGGACAAGGAAGAATGGCTTTAAGCTGAAAAAGGGGAGATTTAGATTATGAAAAAATTCTTCACTATGAGGGTGGTAAGACACTAGAACAATTTGCCCATAGAAGCTGTGGCTGCCCTATCCCTGCCTGCGTTCAAGGCCAGGTTATACAGGGCTTTGAGCAACCTGATGTAGTGGAAGGTGTTCCCGCCTATGGCAGGGGGTTGGAACTACCTGAGCTTCAAGGTCCCTTCCAATCCAATCCATTCTATGATTCTCTGATTCTGTGTGGCTTCACTTCTGTTTCTTGGCCATGTGAAATCAACGTTGCATGTGAAAGGTGCAATAATGGGTCTTGGTAGACACCTTGCACATGAGTGCAGAAATGAGAACAGGATGGCTGTGGCTCTCACATCTTGCATAAATGACTACTGGCTGGCATCCACAGGGCTAGTGTGAATTCTAGTCAATGGACCAGCTCCTCAGCCACTGAGGAGCTGGTCCCCAGTATATAGTCCAACTTTTTCACCTCTGTTGAGAGTTAGTAAAAAATGTTTTTTTCCACACAGTAAACTATGGCACATCTTTTTAAAATACTATTACATAACTTTCTTCTGTGACTGACTCATCTCTCTGTTATGTCACTGTTATATTAGTGAAAGCACTGAAGATGTTCCTCATTTAAACAAACAAGCAAGAGGGCAATCAGGCCCTACATACTCAGGCAAACAATCGAGAAAGTGAATTATAGATAGGCGTAAACTAAATGTATGAATGTGTTCAAGCTGATTTGTTGACTCAGTTCTATAAACACCTCTTGGATTTTAATCTACACTCTTCTGTCTTCTGGTTTTATGCATCATTCGATTTTTTTTTAAATTCATATTTTGTGTTAGATTTCTTCATGTATTTTGCCATTTGGAGGCTTATGAATGCAGCACATTTCAAGATGTGGATGTGATATATGTCTGTTTTCGCAGGAAAAATAAAAATGAAAAAGCATAAAGAGTGAAAAATATGTAAAACCCAGAAACAGCAACATTTGTAGTTAATAAAAGCAACAAGACTTGTCATTCATATTGGAACCAACACCACATTTTCCATTGTATTTTACAGAGGCATCTGATTTTGGCTAGGCATACTCTGTCTCTCCCCATCTCCTGCACTCTCCACGATGCACATCTCCACTGTAGAGTTCGCCTGCTGAGCCTTTCTGCCTCTTCCATTGTTACTGCATCCAAGTTGGACCTGCCAGTTTGAGAATCCACTAGTGTGTCTATGTGGCTAATATAATGGCTGCCTTTATCTCACAATCTTTCTAACCTTATGTCGTGGTTTGAGGCCCCCCTCAAACAGTTCTGTGCACACCCCCCCCCCCCTTTCTTCCCCAGTCCCGGGGAAATGGGAAGGAGAATCGAAAGAATGCAACTCCCACAGGTTGAGATAAGAACAGTT
>JASSUY010044264.1:0-15307 GCA_032466535.1 Forpus xanthops
TTATGTTATACCTTAGTTACTAAACTGTTCTTATCTCAACCTGTGGGAGTTGCATTCTTTTGATTCTCCTGCCCATCCCCTCGGACTGAGAAAGAAAGAGAGGGGAGTGAGTGAGAGAGCGGCTACATGGGTTTGAGAGCCTCAAACCACGACAAACTGAGATAAATAATGTGCATGGAAACAGAAACTATTTTTTCTAGTCTTGAAAGATCTATCCATGCCAAAAAGGAGAAGATGGTGATAGAATAGAGAAGAAAGCTTAGCAACACTGTACCTGAAAACAAATAATCATGGATTTTAAAACATATTTTGATAGCTACAGCTAAAATATCAGACTTTTTTTTCAAAACCTGTAGGAATTTATTGAGTAGTTTGACAGATTGTGCTGGTACCTAAAACCTTAAAGTCTATGAATATCTTTGAGATAGCAAAATAATTCTTATTCACCATATGTATATGTCTATCATTAGAAAACACGGGAGTCTGATTCTAAGCCATATACACTGAAACATATACATCTGAAATGCACAACCTCAATGCAAAAACATTAATTTTTTTAAATACAGGGAATCTTGTACATTTTCACCCCTTAGAGCACAGTTCAAATTCAATTAATCATGACATTGTCTTTTATTTGATTTTGATTTAAAGAAATGTAAACCCTTATTAATATGTATTTGAAAAGCAAGCTTCAATTCACATTTGTTTCACAATTATTTAACTGACTGCAGTTTAACTACACAGATTTATGATGTATAATTAAGATTAATTCCAGACTGCAACTGGTGCCAAATTAATAGTCTTTTAGACCAAAGAAGTCAGTGTAGCCAGAAGTTTGCATGAAATGGTTCACTCTTTCCTGATAAATCCCCAAGGAGCATGAGATTACTAAAGGTTCAATCAGTTGCAATGTATCTTTTACTACTTCTGGTCCACAACTAAATAGAAAAACATTTTACAAAGGCAGTAACTTCCGCTGAAAAACAATTTCTAAGCTTATTCCTTTTGATTTGAGCCAAAATCAAACTAAACTCTTCAATGTAAACAGGTTTGTTACACTAATGCATTTTATTCTGGAAGCTTCTGAACATCAATACACTTAAATAGGAAATGTTTCATTTCATTGACCATCTCTATACTGCAGAATTGGCTTAAATCTTTGCCAGTTCCTTTTAATAAAAAATTTACTGGTAAAATAAGTTTTTTTTTCATAGTCTTTTTCGATATCATTAAGAAGATTTCTTAATGAGGTGTAAACACACTCTCTCTCCTAGCAACTTAGTTAACAATTAATGAAATTGCTTTAAACATTGTTCTATTAGTCCACAACTGGGACAGAGAAAAGCTTATTTGTATTCTAAAGTGCCACCAAGAAACTGTTGGTGCTTTCTGTCATGGTGATGTTCCTGCAAAGGCTGTAACTGGCATAGCTCCTTCCTGGCATGTTTGCATTGCTGGAAATAATACAGTATGATTGCTTTGCATTTGCTCCTTTGTTGAAGCTATGATAAGAACACTACCACTGTGGGTACAAATGAGGTAGCAGGGACAAAAAGCATTACTTAAAATCTTCACTGAAAACCTTCTCTGCTTAAAGTCCTTCCTGCCTTAAAAATAAACCAAACTATTTAGAAAAATTGCAACATTACTGAATACTGAAAAAAATAGTTGACTTGAGAACCAGCATCTGCTGTTGTGACACAAGCATTACTGTTTAGACAATAAATATGGGTGAATGGAGTAAAAGAATGAGATACCAGAAAATGTAAAAGTATGCTTGAATTATGGATTCCCATCTTATTATATAGTCCAGAGAAGAAACCTGCTAAAGCTCAAAGGCATAAAAGGGTATATTCTACAAATACCACCGGAATCTTATTGACAGATATTTTTGCATTACATGTATTGCATGCAAAAAATAAAGCAACAATAATTTCTAATCCACATAAAGCACCTGGGGTAAAAGTAGCTTTAGGTAGCTTGATTTGAAAAAAGCTAAGTTGTATAGTTTTTTCAAAGCCACACAGGAGTTACAGGATTTAATTATTTCTATTTATCTAAACTGGTATCTCTGTTCTATGCTCACTAAATCTTTGCTTAACTACAAAATGAAAAATTCATGCCAAATAGACAAGAGATGGAACAATGTCAGACAACCGAAAGGCAACAATAAGACACAGCAACAGAGGAGTCAGAAAAGATCTGGATGACAAAAACACCAGTTACTGCATTTCTTCCCCCTGAGCATTGCTGGAGCTATAATTTACACCTTAGATTAGGAAACAGGATGGATGACCTTCACAAGAAATAGCTAGAGCATAGAGCAGTGTTTCCAGTAACAGCCTGAGATATGGTTCATGAAGGAGTCCCTGGCAGGCAGTCCTACTGCCTAACTAAACTAAAGTATTTAACAATGGCATATTGGTGATGTGGAATCGTGAAGCAGGAACTGGGGAATGTCACAGTAGAAAGTGTACAAGCTAACAGGTTGGGTTACTCTGGCTGCCAATACACCAAATACATGCCTGGTCTCATGAATTTGTCCTTACAGTGAACAGCAGCCTAGGATGGAAGATATGGTAGCTATCAGTCTCTCTGTCATGCTCACAAGTAGTGAATAGTGCTGCACAAGATAATGGTAGGGCAGAGAGATGAAAATCCTATTTCCTCAGGGCTACCAGAATAATGTTCCCCTGAAACTGCAAAACCAGTATGAACAAAGATTAATGCAAATTCCACAGCCAGAATAACTCAAAGAGCTAAGCAACTCTTTGTCTTGAAAAAGACTTGCCATCTTTAGTCTCAGAATGAAATAATGGACATAAAGATCTCCTATAGGAAGGCCTTCTTCATTGAAGATTAACAGAAAGGATGAATAAAACATTTGGGCTACCTCTGCATTAGATGCTGAGTAAACGGTGGTATGCATGAATTTGTGCTATATGTGTATGTCTTCCTCCTTGTTCATTATTAAAGTAGTTTAATGATAACAGTCTATTTCAGCCTTCACCTGCTAGGAAAATGCTGATAATTTTCACATTTATTTTCTAAATTGAACCCAAAAGTTGTGAAAGACACGAGATTAATTACATCGTGCCTGCCAGCTGCTGACAAGACATCATGACTACAGCCAACCCATAGGATGAATTCTGCTGCTTATTACTGCAGATAAGCACCTAGAGTGCAGCTCTCTGCTCTCCTACCGTAAGTCAAACACAAGAGCCAAAAGCCATTTTACTCTTTACTAAGCTAACACCCTAGCAATTATAGTTTTTCTTCATCTTTCTTTATGCATCTCATTTTTTCCTTGAAGCTACTTTGTATAGAGTTCAGCCCAGCAGTTTTCATACCTTCATTTTCATTCCTGGGAAGATAAACAATAATCCTGGGAGAGGTATTTTATTTCACACAAAGAAAACCTGCCCATTACAGCCTCTACAGACCCTTTTATTAGCTTTTAATGGGTTGCATCAATTCTATCAGTTAACATCTGATTAGCTGCTTACAGACTATGACACCTTAATGACTACAATGAAATGCCGTGTGAACAGCCATGAACAAATATACAACTTGATGTTTTAGTAGCATGTAAATGCAGATACTTTTCTATGTGAACCTTCAACAAATGTAGAGACCACAGAATAATCCTTCTTGGATGCATGCACCTAAGATGGGACAGAAAAAAAACTTAACTCAGTTTTGTTAGGCCAAGGGCTTTCAAGGGCATTCCTGATATTTACAGGGACCTGAAGAAATTGTTTAAGAAATCTTGTGTGTTTGCCAGCCTTTACTTCATGATTTATAACTGTTGTAGTGGGACGTGTTTAGGAGGAAGCTTACTGGTGTCCCTAAGCCTTGACTGAAGATAAAGTTTAGCTGCATTTTAATGTAGCCTCTGAAAGCTTTTCTAGAGCTGGAAAAATATCCCTTACAGAAGTGGGAGGAAGAGAAGGACCAAAAAGAAATAAAAGTCAAAGTAGTAAATATAAAAATACATGTTTAAAGAAATTGTGTGTAGAGACTATAGCCTATAAATATATATATAAAAAATGTAAATGTCTTTCTATATTTTTAAGACTAAGCGATGGTTTAAATAAGATTTTCTAAGCAATCCTAGGTAGAAGCATCAATAGATTTTGTTCAAATGAAAAACTTAAATTTCTCAACTCAACTGACATTTTCTTTTCTTTTTACCTCTCATCACACTTTTATTAATTTGAATTTTATAGCCACAGTTTTCCCCTCTTTTTACTTCAAGACCTTTTCTGTTAAGTGAACCAGCTAACTAGGTTTCATGCACTATGAACTTGCGGGCAAGAAACTGAACTTTTTTGCCTTTTTCAGTCACATAATCTAGGTCAGCAGCTCAAGATAAAAAGCAAGATTACAGGTGCTGTAAGACTTTATATTGCACCCCTACATAAACCTGAAAGCATATTACATTCAGATTTCTGTGTTCAGAAATGGCACTTACTGATTATATTTCCAAACCCAAGGAGTGAAGTGGCCCTATAAAAACATCTCAGCCCTTTACCATCAGCACCAGTGCTAGAAAGAACAAAGCATAGCTTTGGCAGATAACAGTCTGAGTCACCAGCAATGCAGATGTCAGGTTTACAGAAACATCCTGAGATTTGGCGTCTGAATCCAACTGGAACAGATGTCCAAAAATACATTAGATATCAGAAAGGTATGCGCTTTTCCAGACCTTTTTGGCTTTCTAACCTGGGTTAACAGTTATGTCAGTCACAACTGGCAAATGTTATTTGATTTTGTCATCCTTGCAAATGACTAAATCAAAGTGACTTTTCTGTTAACCAGCAGGGAAACACAACTACCTAAAGATATATATTGATTTTATTAATTTCTGATGCTCCCCCATGATCTATTTAAGCATTTCAGTAAAGCAGAAAACATGCTGAACTTTTATTTTACTCATTTGATAGTGAAGGGATTGGATACCTTAGCTAAAAGGCTAACATTTTGAAGGAAAACCATATCAAAAGAGACTCTCCTTTCATTTGAGTCTACCAAGCTGTTGATTTTGCAGCTGCAAAAATTATATCATCTATTTTTGCTCTATACAGAGCACTCCCAAAAGCATGGTGAAAAGTGAGCCTTGACAGAACAAATAAAGAGGATGAAGCTCCAGGTTTCAAATCTTCAAGTACTGTAACCTCTAAAAATTAAACTAGATTCTCAAACTAGACTGTACAAAGGTTCAACATGCTACCGTAAAAGTCAGATGGATTTCTACAGGCAAGCTGTACGTTTTGGCTAATATAAGCCTAAGCATGTTTGTTGCTGGTTGAATTCTTCCCAACGCCAACCATAACTAAAATGGCACTGATGAAACCTATACGTAAAGTCTTCAAATAATAGAACATAGAGGAACTCCCTAACAGAGATGCTTAATTAGCTCAGGAAAAAACAAAACAGATATAACACTCCATGCTAATAATATAGTCTTCATAACATAGTAGACTCTTTAGACAGAAATATTCCTTTCTTTATTTTACAGTAACCCAAGGGATGATTACAGTTTCAGTGGCAGAAGCCTTTGTATCGTTTTATTGATTTTAAAACTTCCTGTCAAATGCTGTGGAAATAAATCATTTACAGTCTATGCTACTATGAATAATCAAGCATGATTAGTCCCCAAAATATTACATTTTAACCCAACCTCTCTCCCCTTCCCCTTGCCTCCTGCTTTCCCATTTGTGTAGCATCATCATCCCACTACTAGCAAAAGACCAAGAAATCTTATTGTAATACTGCCTTGATCTGTCTCCCTTGCTATATTTAAAAGCAAGTGAAGGCATTTGCTTGTTCATTTTGCCAAAGGAGAAGGGAAAGGTTTAACCTCCTCAAATCAGAAATTAAACTTTGCAACTAATAATTAAATTGCTTCAGAAAGCCTTAGTAACACAAAGTCTCAGCTTGTAAAATAGCTTTGTATTTGTAGGCGTCACAAGGGTCTTTCCATTTGGAAAGATTGCATTTTTTTCTCTTTACTCTAAAGTAATAAATGTTAATACATAATAATATCTCAATTTAGGACACCCTGTACAAGCTGTGGCAAAATGTCATTCTCATATCTCATAAATTACAAGAATTTATGTTTGCTTTAAGTATCACCTATCTGAAAATGTATTTTCACAACTGAAATGTGCTTCCCAATACTCAAAACTAATACAATAATCTGAAGCAAAATTACTATGCAAGCATGTTGTTCAAATGCTAACAAATATTAATTTGAATTCTTACCTCAACTTTAACTACTTTGACACATAAGTTTTGTTAAACTGCCTGATTTTAATGCACCATTAAGACTTAAGTTCATTTTATTTGTGTTTCGTCTTCCTTCATGAAAGGATTTTTACTGGGAAAATTTAAGTTCTATCTTACCTTGGAAATATACACAAGAACACTACTCCCCATATACAGGAAATGCTCTGCCTACTAGGCAGTTAGCCAGGTCAACTACTGAGATTCATTCACAAACGGTGGGTCGAAGCTCCCGCTTCATGGCTGACACTGCTCCAGCTTCAGAAGGAAAATCAAATATGTAAACCAAGAAAAAACTTTAAAATATTATTTTAATTATGACTTATATCCTGATTGAACATTTTCCTTTAGTTGGCAAATATTTGCAGCAATTAAATCCTCCAGATTGGATCAGACAGTGTGAGTCATGACCTTCCCTTCAGGATTCAACAGTTACATAGCTCCATTTATATCTACCATCATATACAACACGTGGATATCAAGCTACTGGAAGCGTTTCTATCCTTATAAAAAATGCAACATCTCAATGTTGTTAATTATGACATGCACATAATTTATTGCTCCCTAGGGCTGACAAATTTCTCTCTCTTACAGGATGCATAATATTAGTTATTGTAATTACAATAATTTTGAGAAAAATTATCTCAGGGCAGGAAGGAGACTGAAATTAATCTTTCCAGCTTCCATTAGACTTCCATAAATACAATGGGAATTTTCACTAAATAGGCAATGCCTGATTTAGAACAGTAAGCTTGTTTAATGACAAAGATTCAAATAGTCAGAAAATAGGATTTTCAAAGTATTCTACTCAGTGATATTAAATTAGTCAGGTGTTTATTTGCTTCTTTGAGTACTCAACTACCTTTAGAACAAATCTCATCTATAAGTACTCATTTGTGCTTTCAACTACATTTGTTTTCAATACATTTTTGATGGCATGTTTAGTGGCATCTGCCTTTGACATGCTAGGTGACCCAAGAGATTGTTAGTAGAATAAATGGACACAATTCACTTCAGGATTTTGTTTGTTTGTGTTTGGGGTGTGGTTTTTGTTTGTGGTTTTCTTTGGTTGTTTTTTGTTTTTTTTTTTTTTTTTTTCTTACATACCTTAAAAAATTTGATATAAGTTCACTTAAGAGATCTGAAGAAATATTTGAAAGATTAGCTACAGGACATAAAAATTGCTACTGAAAGCAGTAGATTCCTTTTGGTACTACACAATAGGAGCCTACTGTTTGAGAGGATTAGACACGGTAAGTTAAAGGGAACTGAGCAGTCTAAGATTTTCTGTTGCCAACTAAAAATGCAGGGCATGTTTAGTTTTCAATATACAACCTGAGAAGTGCAAAAGAAGTTTGATTCTTGATAATTATTTCATACTTATTTCTCATCCACTATAAAAGACTTGAAATTATTAGTCACTCTTCAAAATCCTGACCCTGAATTGACTGTCCTCCCTTTCATTAAGAAGATTCAACTCATTACCTTTATTTCCTAGGGATGTGAGAGATTACACAGGTAATTATTTTGACTGTGAAGCTCAATTGTTATAGTCTGTCGTGGTTTCAGGCGTAAATCAATCAAACCACGACACAGTCTTATCACATGATCTGTAAAAAGAACCACTGCACTAGAACATTTCTTACTCCTACAAGGTTCACCATAACCTATTAGGTTATTCTCCTTCAGCATCAAGTCACGATTATATCACAATACAATATTTAGCATTCAGAGTTAAAAACAAATCTTAAAATAAACTGGAAGTTGTGTTATTGTTTATATAAAGTTTTATAGAATCCAAGTAGACACATTTCCAGTGAGCTAAACCAACAAATCTAGTATATCCGTGATAAAAGAATGCAGTAAAAAGGTCTGCTAATGTTTTAGGCCAGCATTTCCTTAGAGAATAGCGAGTAATCATAACAAGGGGTTGAATGTTTTAAGTTTCTTCAATAAAAAAAAGCTTTTTAAAATACTCATTTTGTCAGCAAATTAATAGTGCCTTCTATAAACACTGACAAGTTCTTTAAATATATGGTTTCTTTTGGAAAATGCCTGCTACTGAATTTCTGCTCCAGCTAAGTTTTTATTTTTTTTTTCCTCAAATGATTCTCTTTTCCTCATTTTTATACAGAACAGCATGTTTTTTTTCCTTTATTTGCGAAGAATGTCATGAATGTAGCGTACTTTAGGATTTGGGTTAGGGAGGAAAGAAAGAAGTAAAGATAAGAAAGATAGTTACAAATGCAATGTAAGTCTGTCTAAGAAAGATAGCTACAAGTGCAATGTAAGTCTGTCTTTATAAGATTAACAGAAAAATAAATGAATCTTGCACTATACACACCTTTAAATTTCCACATACAGATGCTTTTTCAGCTTAGCTAAGCTGCTTTTATATATCATTTACATTTTCACAAAGGTTGGTGGGTATAATGAATCCATTATTTTTCAACAATAAAATATATTAGAAAATATACTGCTTGTAGTAAGTCTTCTTCCAAATTCCAAGAAATAGGAATTCTTGGTTTTGTTCAGATTTTCTGTATAATTGCTAGCAAAAGCAGTCATGCCAGACCCTCTACATATTTAAGACTTCTCTCTTTTCCAGACCATGGAGGAGGGTTTTATTAGCCCAAAAGGTACTCTTTCACCTATATGAAATCTATGTTGCTGTTTCTGGCAGGTGGACAGCCACGTTTTATACAACTATATGCTACTAATGTCTATAACAGAAGCACATTTCAAATATCAAGGAAGATTTTCATGAAGCTGGTAAAATTACACAGACAAAATACCAAAGGCTTATAAAAATGCTCTTTTTTTCGCAAAAGTTAGGTATACAGGATAGCTAGTTTCTTTTTTGACAGTATCATTACATCTTAATTAACCACATGCTAAAGTGAAAATAGGAGTTAAGTCACCTGTGGTCCAAAACCAAATTGTTTCAGAATGTTTAAAATCAAAATTAATGCACTACTAATTTATGGCTCCTAGTTACAGACCTTGAAATAACCTCAATAAAGAAATTTCAAAAGCAGTCCTAATTGTAAAATATGTCAAGAAGAAATTTTTAGAAGCAATGAGAGGTCAAGACAATTTTTCTAGACTTTTATACCCACATAATGTTACATAGAAACTTTATCAATAAAGCATATCAATATTGCTATTTGCACATTCTTTTGTATACAGTCATCTAACATTGCTAATGAAGCACATCTTAAAAATCCTTTATCTACTGTAAGACTAACAGTCCATTTGGACAGCTCTTACTATCCTTTCAATTAACTTTCCTTTTCTACTACATAATGCAATTGGCATCAATCAATTATTGTTTCAGACCAGTTGCAGGACACTGAAGTCAATATTGGCTTAGGCTAAGGAAGCTGCTATAGATCAAAATTTCAAAAGACAGGATTCTTCACTTCCATGATTTCCCCTGCACTGTTCCTAATCATCTCCTGACAGATCACTTGTGTTACTCTTAGCAATTATGAACCAAACTTTTTCAGTGAAATTGATTTTAAACCAAATAATTACCCCACATGACAGTATTAAGTATCCAACAATTTCTCTAACACTTGAGAAAGATGAATTCTGCAAGTACCCTCATGCTGCAATTTTGTGCTGAGTGAATTGAAGTTCAGTTAGATCTAATTCTTAACACAGATGTAATGTCAGATAATTGTGTTTTTTCATGTTTCAGATGGTAATATTCCATGCACAAGCATGGATTTTTTATATAAATTATGAATGAGCAAGTTTAGAATTTTATATCTTAGTAATATACTTTTATATATTTATAAATATTTCTACTTGCGTTGATATACCATAGATAGGATTAATAAGAGTCTGAAACTCATTTTCAAGCTGCTTGAATACTAAATTTTTCAGAAGTTAGTACAGTCTGCACAACTTACTTTCCCAGGCAGCATATCATGTTGATGCTGCCGTGCTTTTTAGATCCTGACCTAGATGAGCTACATAGCATTGTCTACTTCCAAGGAACTCCAAAAGTCCAGATTTGAGGAGCAAAATAGTCTAGTACTAGCTAGACACCCTACAGACACAATATCTTGCTTTACTTCATAATGGCTCTTGTCTAGTGTGATGATTAAATAGCAGAGCACCCTCAGAGTGTATCTTGCAATTCAGTTTCATCTCAAATGAGTCTCACCCATGCATTCTAGAACACAGCACTAAAAGCCAAAATACAAAGTATGGCTGATTGCAAGAACTTTCAGGAAAGTTCACACTTCATTCATACCAAGACAAAAACATGAAAACATCCCATGATGCTATGTTATTTAGTATATCCTTCCACTGTGCTTCAGGGTACTGTAAGCATGTTGAAGTATCTGCATGAGAAACAAAACTGAAGTCAGAAGAGGATTTTCCAGAATGGATGGAAAAACTTAACATCTCTGCAATGTGAGCAAGACTCAAGAAGCTTCTCAGGGCCAGAGTACATGAAGAAAGGAATTTGCAGCTATGTAATCCTGCAGCTATTAGACTGGGGTTTCTGTCTTTACATATCATCAACAGAAGGGCATAGGCAAATTGGGTGTGAATAAAAGAATAAAGAAAATTATGGAGAGGCTAATTAAGGACTTAACTGAAAAATGTTTTTTGATTATTTGACAGCAAAACTGTGACTCGATAGCATCCATAAAGATCTGCAGCATGTAAACGTCTACTGGAAGAAGATTATACAATGTGCCTTAGAAGGGTATAATTTGGAATAAAAAAATGAAGAAACTAAATCAAAAATGTAGGCTATAAAAACTAGAGAAAATATTACTAGACATCACTCATAAAAACTTTTCTGCCTAGACAGATTACATAATTTCTCTGCTAGGTAGCTGAGTTTGCTTGTAAAGGTAATGTTATTCCTTATTGGATATGGGTAAACTTAAAGGATTCATTTTTCTTACATTAAAAGTAAGGGTAGCATCTCATTTGCTTTGTATTTACTTTAAAAATAAGCCTTCTTCTGTTTAGTCTGTGACTTTCCATTCAAAAGACCTTCAACAAATAAAACCCATGCAAGAGGCTGCTCAGCCAGGAAAAACAGGGAAAAAATATATAAAGGGATTCTTTGTAGGGACAAGAGTTTATCTTTGGACTAAAGATTTCTTCATAAAGAGCAAAGTCAATGGGAATATAAACCTGAACCCTGTCCATTTTGACACTGATTTGGTAGAGCAGCAGAGGAGGAAAAGGAAGCTTCTGAAAGCACCATAAAAGCAGAAATCAGCAGATCTTGCAGAGAGAGAGATAATTTCTAAGTAGAACACCAGTGTTCTGTATCATTGATTTTTGTTCCAGCATTTGCATATCCCAAAGGATATTACAAGTCATGAAAGAAAGAAGTACGCAAAATACAAGAAAGGTTAAGGTGTTTAACCTCCAACTGGGAAATGAAGCAAAACCACCTTGTTCTGTTGAAAATATGTAAGAAAAATTAAGAGTTTGTTTTCATTAGACTGAAATATTGTTATGCCCCCCCATGTACTGCAAAACAGTACAGCAGCCCCAATCTGTTCTTGATTGAGACTGTAATCAGATTAGAAACACTTTAGCAGTGTCAATAAGGCTGTAGTCTCATTTTGATATGCCAAGAACAACACTGAGGCTCCCCACGCTTACATAGCTCTATCATCCTTCTTGCTGCTAGTTCGGCTTTCAATGTAAATATAAGCATTAGGGTCTACTCAGTCCAAAGAGAGGCTCTAATTTTGTACAGAGCCTGCACAACACATGAAAAACAGTATCTGCATTAATAAAATTTATTTATGATAAAATTTATTTATGCAGAGTAAATGAAAATAAGGTTTTAACAGCTGAACTGCCACATAGATAGCTATCCTGTCAGGCACTCCATCCTCTAGGACAGTAACATTAAGCTATGTGGACATATGTAACTGCACGTATCTTGCATGTCTGCAGTTATTTCCAGCCATGATTAACAGCACAGAGTGAGCAGGTAGAAATACAGATTTTATCAGTTAGGTTGAAGCTTTGATAGGGCAAGTAATGTACCTATAGAATTCCTTCCTTTTGTCTTTCACATCCTCAGCCAAGTTTAATTCTAATTGGGCCTTAGCATAATCTACTTATATATTGCAGTCCTGACGCTAGAAATCTAAAAGTTATAGTTTTATCCACAAATACTCTTTTATGTGCTTCTCAAGTTATTTAATCATGCATAACCCAGTTTTCCTCTTTTTAAAGCAAATAAATACACATAGGAATCATATTTTAAATGTATTTGAAGTTGGTTCAATCTGAAAATCAGTTTTTCATCAAAAGTGGTTTGTTTGCCTAAGAATACAACTCTGGCCAGATAAAGGCATAATCTAATTGAGTTTTTCTGTAGAGATCACAAATGCTTTAAAACTCCTACACTGTAAAATGTAGTAACATTTAGAAAAATGGGATATAAACTTATTTATCCATGAGTTCTAGCCTAAGCAATCCTGACTTAATACTTGAGCAAATAAAGTCTTTTAAAAATAATTCCTTAATTCCAATGAGTTGTGGATCAACTGCATTATAACAGAAGTTAAGAACCCACCTTTATTATTGCACACAAATTATAAGCCAGAAGTAGTGTGACCTGATACTGAAAGCCATCCTTCAAGGATAAAGTTATTAAAAGAAAATTCCACACCTATATTATGCTTATTACCAAGTAGCAGAGAGACGAATTTACAGTGTCTCTACACATAAAGAGCTGTTAAATAGAAATAAAATAAAAGCTATATGATTTAAGAGCCCATTGTCTATGAAGGTTTCACAAATGTCTTAGGAAAGGTTATGAATAGTAGCATGATAGGCTCTTAAAAAATACACCCATAACTACAGGTAATTGAAGATGAATGCTTAAAAAAACAAATTAGAGTATAGATGGGTATATTTTAAATTACCATGCTAGGGAAATCAAATGCTGCTCTTTTCTCCTAATAGGAGCTGGTTGCCAGTTTTCTTAACAGCACTGATGATAGATCTTGGTTCATGACTCAGATGCAAATATGACACTATCCATATGCTTCAAAACCAAAAGTGCTGGAAGGATAAAAAACTCCTTGTCTTCAGGACTGTGACCATATATAATCCTGGGAAACAGTCTGATACAGAAACAACAGGGACTGGAAATAATATAACCAACACAATACTAGCTAGAACCTTAACTACATACCAATTCTGAAAACAAATGGGAAAGAGCTTTCCTTTTCTAATTAATCCATAAATCTAAATTTAAACCCAGAGAAACATTAAAAGCTACTGGAGGCATTCAATTGTTCAAGCATTTAATAGATGAAGGTGATCAGAAATGACAAAAAAAAAATCATTAAATACTAGTGTGCTTTTGCATTCATTCTTCGTCTTCCACTCAGTATAGGACCATGAACAGTCTGTGCTCACTACATCCATAAGCACAAGAAAAGACAGACAGCTCAAGATGACAAAAAAACCAAAGCTGTTTTTTTTCTATTCCTCCTTCTGTTGTTGTTAAACAGAGTAAGAAGCCAAAGGGGAAAAAAAGAAGACAATCAAGATGATCAACAGTTCTTGCTGGATCAGAATCCCCGGAATAAATTTCTTGAAAGAACTGCTTGAAAGTTTCCTAGAAAAACATTTTCACCAGCAATGGCAAAAGGATGTGGCCTGTGATGCACCCTAAAAGGATGCTTGGAAGTTACCTAGAAAAACAAATTTTCATCAGAAATTGTAAAAAGATACGGCCTGTTGTGCCTTCTAAGATGATGCAGGCAAAGTGACATCAACACAAACTTCTTCACTACCTTACACAGGTGCTCCTGTAGAGCTCAGAATGCAGAACCCACACCCACTGTGGACTATCCAAAAGGGGAATGCCAAAGTTGTTGTGACTGTTTTCTCACATTCAAAAAATCCTAAGCTCTCTCAAATTAAGTAATTGGCCACAGACTTAGTCAACTGGCAGTCTTGAGCTCTTACAATTCCAAATACAGCAGCTACACTAACCCCAGGGACAAGGACAGCAGCTACTCAAAACCCAACAGCAACAGATAATGCAGCCTCTGGTGCTACTCAACCCACAAGCACAGTGGCTGCACCAACCATGACAGCAGATACTGCAGCCGCTTCAACCACAGTGAAAGTCACCGCAGCCAAACCAAGGGACCAATCTGTGCCAATACTGGTTGCACCTGTAAGCAAGGGGAAAAGCAAACAAGAGACACAAAGAGCACTCGTGCAGTAAAGAAGGACGAAGAACCAGTGCACTTGCTACCTGGGACACCATCTGAACAAGAATTATTATGTGAATCAAAGAGGAAAAGAAGAGGGGAGATCTTGACCCTGGAAATCAACCAAGCTAAGGAATACGTGAACAAATTTCATCCATCATCCAGGGGAGCACAACATCACCTGGCTGCTCAGATGCTGGGACCATGGGGCTGACTGTCATGAACTAGAATATAGGGAAGCCAAGCAGCTGGGAACACCAGCTAGGGAAGGGGGAATTGACAAAAGGAATTGCAAAAGAGAAACAGTCCCTCAGCCTTCGCAGGCAGCTGTGAAAGAAAGGTTTCTCAATAAAGATGGAGATAGAAGTTCTTCAGCCAACTGGACCACACCAGAGAACGGCATCCAGTCTCCGAGGGAACCAGCCATTGTAGAGACAATCCGTCGCAGGCTGAATGCTGGGAATGCATAGAATCATACAATAGTTAGGATTGGATGGACCTTAAGATCATCTAGTTCCAAACCCCCTGCTATGGGCAGAGACACATCACAGTAAACCATGACACTCAAGGCTCTGTCCATCTCAGCCTTGAACACCGCCAGCAATGGAGCATTCACAGCTTCCTGGGGCAACCCATTCCAGTGCCTCACCACCTGCACAATAAAGAATTTCTTCCTCATATCCAATCTAAACTTCCCCTGTTTAAGATTAACCGTTACCCCTTGTCCTATCACTACAATCCCTCATGAAGAGTCCCTCCCCAGCATCCCTATAGGCCCCCTTCAGATA
>JASSUY010044265.1:0-14336 GCA_032466535.1 Forpus xanthops
ACGGCCTCAGGCCCGGGGATGCCGGCTGGGCCCCGCCCGCGGCCGCCATCTTGACGGGCGGGCCGGGTTTCTGCGGCCGCAGCGCAGGAAATGGTGGACAGCGGGGCCTGTCCGGTTGTGAGCAGGGCCCTGTGGCTGAGGTGGTGCTGGCGCGGAGGCCTCTGAAAAGGACTCCTGACAGGTTATGTGCTGCGGCCGAAAGAAAATGTTCTTCGTGTTTTGTTTTTAATTGGATTTCTGCACAAAATTGACTCTTAGAATGCCTTACATAAAGTGACAATGCTACCGCTTCGTTGAGTGATGTAAATGGCTCACACAGCCATGAGCATTCCTACATAAACCCTGTCCCTTTTGCCTAGAAGCTTTGTAAGTGAATTAATGACCCGAGTGTTGCACAAACCCGCTCCTGTGTGAAAGGCCTTGGCAGTACAACACATGGGCATTATCCACTCTTACTCTGTTCAGTTGGTAGTCATTGTTGGGTTTAAAACTCCCCCATTTAAACACTGCATTGCAGTGTCTTTCCCAAGAGGAAAAGAGCCCCACCAGGCCCTGTGACTGGGAGTAAAATGTCAGTGTGGAGACGCTGGATTGACCTTTCCTCCAGCTGTAAATCTCATAGCACTATCATTAGCTTTCTTTTATTAGAGTCTGAGTAACAACGGATGTCTTCTGCCTGTTCAGTGCAGTTGAAGATTGTCTTGTCGGTTGCATTTGTATTTGTGTGCTGTGTGCTTCACAACATGCTCTGTTTTCTACAGCACTAAACCAGCTGGATTGTATCATCACCAGGGTCTGAAACGGATATGAGTCCTTCAGGCCTGTCTCTGAGTGTTAGACTATAGCGGCTTACTACATCTGTTGCCAACTCTCATTCTGGTCTTTGTTTAAACCATCAACATTGCCAATGAGCTTGGAACTCATCATAACATTTCTTCACATTAATTACTCTTTGCAGCTCTGCTGTAAGTTCAGCACAGTTTTCATGGCTTTTGGTTGCCTTGGATACATTCAGTCCTGTTCACAAGTAGTCATAGTTTTAATTACTACTGTATTCAGGTGATAAAGGAAGAGAAATAATGTGTGTGGCTAAGGAAGCACCCAGAGCTTCGAAATCACAAGTTTGCCTACACTACGTTTAAAAACCCCAACCAAACAGTAGATCCATGTCAATAGGGCAGACTGCAGAGAGCAAATTGGTTCTGCATTTTTTCATCAAATCCTCACCTTTTTGCAAGTACTAGAACCTGCTTCTGCAGGAGTCCTTGCAACAGGACTCGATTTCAGACTGAGAACAACAGTAATACAACCTTCCTAACTCCTCCTTGTCTTCTGCTGATTGTACTGTCCTTGCGGCTGGGAAACTGCAGGCCTGATCTTGGTGGCAATCTGTAGACTTACTGCCATCAAAAGCCTTGTGTCTGATACAGCCAATAAATCACCCTGAGCAAATCAAAGCTCTTGCATTTATCTCAAGCAGTCCATTCAATTCTCCCCCCGTCTCTCTGGCTGCATGATGCTGAGTTACGACCTGGACTTAAACCACAACAGTCGGAACTTCAAACCTTATCCTGGGCTCTGCCTTGGCTGAAATGGAAGCAGAGTGCAACCGTGAGTGAAAATACATCGCTCAAGAAGTGTCACTGCTGGTGACAAATCAATTAATCATCCTCTCTGCGTGTACCGCCTCAAATGCAGATCCACTGTTCCTGCAGGATATTTTTAGCCATGTTTCATTACAATGGATGGATTTTTCCCCCAGCAGATAATAACAGCATCTTCTAACAGCGTTTGGTTTGTGTGCTTACCTCAAGAATTGTTTTGGCTCGTTGTGTCTTAATGAAGCTCACAATTCTTGTTTTGCAGGTTCCTCTTTAATGTTTAGGCAGATAGTCTTGCAGTTAAAGAACAAAAGCAAGAGGCATGACATCTGTTCCTGGCTCAGTCAGTACTTCCTATAGAAAACAAAGGAGAGAACAAGATAGAAGTTCAAAGTCTCTTCATTTTTTATGTGCAAGGAAGAGACAGTTTTCTGTCAGCCCCAGCCTATCTCTTGTGTTAGCTCTACCCCCAAAATCCCAAGCCTCAAGTGCTCACAGGACTCATAGCTCAAAGAAACTCAAGTACATCAGTAGTTGAAGGTAATCCAGTTCAGCATTTTATCTTTCCTAATGCAGACAGTTCTTAGAGGTGTTGGATGAAGAGCCAAATCATTTTAAGACCAAATAAAGCTACAGATCACATTTTGCAACCAGTGTTCTTGCCTTGTTTTCCTCTCAGTGGTTGGACACGTGGGTAGAGAACTGTTTCAGTTGCTGGGCAATTGTCATTGCTTCTCAGCCACATGCGTTTATTGTTAAAGTAATCTAACTTCCTTTTGCATGTAGGATTGTTCTAACCAAGGAGACCTACGATGATCAATGGGGGGGTTAAGTATTCAAAAGAGAATCTGCTTTGGAGTGTGGTTTAGTTGGTACCAACCTGCCAGCAGCAGTTTCAGAAGCAGTGCTAGCTGTTGCCTGTTCCTTCCTCCAGTCCCCCATTCCACAGGAGACTGTGGCAAAGCAGGACCACACAACCAGCTTTGTGCTGTTCTGCCCCTGAATGCTTTACCTCTGCAGTAAGTTTAATTCAAGCAAAGGAGGAAAGTATTTGTTGGTAAAGATTTGCTAGTGACTTTATACATCTAAGGTCAATGGATTGCTTGTGACATTTTGTATTACAATGTCACCTAAGAGGCTGTATATTACCTCGTGTAAGCCCAGTGGGTCACCAACATCCAACAAGATTGCTTCTGCAAAAAGGTCATCAAGTGAGTCTCTAGTCAGCTCTGTATCTTTATCTCTGAGGAAGTCATAGTCAGCTGGCTGTGGAAGAGACCTGCTACAACACCCAGTGAGATCAAGTGATGTATTGCGGAAGGAAAGACTGCCTGCTGGTTACTACTTGTCCATATACATGACTGTCATGGTTTAAGCCTCTCAGGCAGTTTGCTCACTCACTCTCCTTTCTTCCCCCAGCTCCCAGGGGGATGGGGAGGAGAATTGAAAGAATGTGATCCCACAGGTTGAGATAAGAACAGTTCAGTGACTGAGGTATAACACAAACCACTGCTGCTACCACCAATAATAATAATGACAAGGGAAATACAAGGGAAGAGAATACAAGTGCTCACCGCCGATACCCAGCCTGACCCAGCAGCGATCCCCCAATCTTCCGAGTCCCTGCCCTCTGTTTTTACATCATGGGCATGCCATGCTGTGGTATGGAATATCCCTTTGGTCAGTTTGGGTCAGGTGTCCTGTGTCTGCTTCCTCCCATCTTCCTCTCCTCCCTGGCAGAGCATGAGGCTCAGAAAGTCCTTAGTCAGACCAAAACATTACCAAGCAGTAACTGAAAACATGGGTGTTATCAGTGCTGTTCCCAGGCCAAAAGTCAAAACCACAGTACTGCACAAGCTACCAAGACTGAGATACAATGAGAGCATGTATCAATAAAGTGTTCCTTAAGCATGTTCTTTGACATGAAAAAAAACACCCCACTTAACCTCTTTTTGTTGTTCTTATTTTTAGAACAACCTATGGAACACCCTGTTGGTCCCAGCTGCTCAGGATCCTTCAATATTTGGTGCTATGTCCATCTTCAAGCTATGTCCATATTCATTTCCTTCTGTCACACCAGCAGCTGCACCACTGAGCCAATTGTTACATCTGCTAAGCTGACAGTGTTAAAAGTACACTAATATTTGATGGTCTGTGTGCCACTTCAAAGGATGTAGTGTGTGATGGAGCAGTCCTTTGCTGAAGGATGTCTGTAAGACCACACACAGAAAAAATAGTGAAGAATAACCTATCTAACCTGAAGTGTAAAGCAGCTTAGGCACTATGCCATGATAATAGTAATAGGTGCTTACGTGTCCACAGTAACTCTTGATGGAGTTCTGGTATCCCTCTAAAGTGGGATGTTGAACTAAAGGGTGAGATTTTGTAGTGCTGCTGCTTCTATTTTTGTGCAGTACCCTCGGCTGTAGCGGTGAAGGCACTGAAGCACACCAGGGTGTATTATCAGCTGTCTGATCCTCCCCCATCTGCTGCAGTCAGTCTGCAGCCCTGGGTGGTGCTCACTTTCTTTCCCATGCTTTGCTCACTGCTCCCAGGGATTTACATGAGTGATTCCAGCCTTCAGGTTTTGCTGACCAGGAACCTGTGGCAGAAGATCTCTCTGGAATGTTTGATTCCAAACACAACTAGCAATATTCATTATTAATTTCACATGATTGGACTAGGTGAGCCCAAGTCTTCTGGGATGTCTGTATCGGCGGAATGCTTGTGCAACAGGGTGCCTCCTGCTCTGTGACTCCACAGAGGATGGGATCCAACAGCTACAACTGTTCTTTGCTGGGCGGTTGTACTGGACCGTGTAGAATGGATTAGGAAGTCTACATCTGAGATCCATAATCATGTATCAGCATATGTTTGCTATCAAGCGTCTGTAGCACCAGAAATTTTACCTTATTCAGAGGGCATCCCCACATGGCTATTCCAGGAAACTCTAGGAAAGAAAGAGATTCCTTGGGAAAAAATAGTATGTCAAGAGCATAGCAGCAGCCCGGAGGTACCCAGATGCTAGAGCAGCTTCTCATGACTTTTCAAAAGGCAAGTGTAAGCAACGAAAACAGACTATTGTAGCTGGACTTGACTGCAAGACAGATAGAGCCTGGAGGAGAAGCACAAAAGCAAGGCTTTGTGGTGCTTTCACACTCCCACCTCACCCCAGTATCGGATTCCTAATCTAGTTTGGATGCAGCTTGGATCCAAGAATGAAACGAGCTCTTTATCTGCACTTGACTGGGCTCCAAGTGATTTCAGTAAGAGAAGGCTGAGTAAGGTCTTGGCTGTAGGTAGATCAGGGACTACAGTGTTTATTTCTTAAGTATTTCCATCTGGTGTCCTGTTTGCAACCTGCCAAAGCAAAAGGGATTAAAGTTTCTTTCCCCCCATATCTCAGTACTCAATGAGTAGGATTTTTTCCCCCTTTCCATTATTACTGGCATAATCTGTCGAGCAGGCAATTGAGTTGCTTCACCTTATCACAATCTGCCACGAAAGATGTAGCAGCATGATAATTTAATGGAAAATATTATAGTCACATTCCTTTCAGACATAAATCCTACGTGGAAAGATAGACATGGGGGAAAGAATTGTGTTAATATTACAGAGATTTATCAGCTTTATTGGGGTTTTTCCAGTGTGGTGTTTTATCTGAATTAGTGCAGAGCATGTATGAGAGAGCACAAAGGGAAGTTACTCACCTCCTATTGAAAGGTGGATATAAGGTGACAGCATCCTTTCAGCTTCATTATATATTTAGTAGAAGCACAAACACATTTATCACAAGCACTCTTTTGAGAAGCAAAAGGTTATTAAAAAGGATATTCTTCTCTTCAAGTTAAGGAGTGTGCTTGTCAGGAAGGAGCAGTGGGAATAACAGTGAAGGCAGGGGTTATCTAAGAAATAGAAACATCAGCAGCCATAGGACAACGGAATTCCATGGTAATGTCAACCAAGTAACAGATGCGGACAATCAGACCAACAGAGACGACAAACACCTCTGTAGTTCTTAGAATGTTTTTATGTGCTAAAAAAGGGCATGTCTCTCTTTAATTGCATGAGAAACTACAAGCTGAGGATGAGTAAAGGGTCATAAAAAGGTGTTTAGCTTGAAGGTAGAGAAAAGCATCAGAGCAGAAGTATCAGAATGAAGATGTGCATTTTAGATGTTCTGCAGGGCTGAGTTAATAGACTTGCTTTAATTATGTCCTAAGCTAGAAGTTAGAGCAATAACACAGATGAGGCAATGTTAGAGGTCAGAAAAAGCCCAGATCCTGTGGGTTCAAACAAAGTGTGTTTGCAGTTGTAAAGGAGATTTATAGCTAAAAATTCCTGTGAGCTGTCCTGACTTCCACTCTTTTTCAAGGGAATTCCATATGAAGTAGATAGAAATGAAACCACATTCCCCTCAGGGTGGTATAATAATAGCATCTTCCAGCTGGTTGTAACAACGAAGCTAAAGTTACAGATCTGATGTTTGCTTCAACCAACTAGAAACAATCACCAGCTTCAATGCAAGCTTTTAGTAAGTGACATCATCTTAAAGCCATGAAGCATCTCTCCCTCCTTCTCAACACATACGGTCAGGTTCTGCTCTTCTCCTGTTGGGATATTCCCAAGTTGATGTAAGGATTTTAGTCCTGGAAATACAAACAGACATTGCAACGCCATACAGAGGTCCTGGGGTTTGCTGGCTGTTAGAGCACAGGCAAATGCCCCTGCACCCTCCTTTCTGATGTAAGGCTGACTCAAACCCACCTTTGTAAGCCAGGCTTTGTGGAGCCTGCTCAAAAGGCTCAGCTCATTATGTGCCCTGCACTGCTTCTGCACTGTGGTCAGTGCTGTTTTCATCTCCTGTGAGTGCTGTTCACTGTTTTAAGCCAGGTTTTTACCTTGCCTTCTTCTCACTAATGTGTCAAATCTGTATCTTGTAGATAGCTCTCTAAGTTTCAGAAGGGGGTTTACTTGTGAGCACATATGGTTATATAGAAATTCATAGTTCAGCATTCACAATGGGTGTGATTTGCTTTGTATAATTAAATTTCTTGTGTTTTCCAGCCTTTGTAATTGATAATTCATAAAATCTTGTCTTAGGGAATCTGGGAATAGCTCTTTCTGGAACATATGGTTTACCTAATATGTACTTATGTAGACAGGGGCTGTGTCAGCATACCACATTGAGGAGGACAGTCCTGGTTTCTCACAGGCTTATCTCATCAGCCTCCATTATATGCACACCCAACACTGGAATTCCTTAAACTGGATCCAGTGGAAACTGGGGTTCATTTCCAAGCATCAGGCCTTCAGAGAAGCTGGTTATTCTACTTTGTAATGTATGCAGTGAGATTTTGTTTCCCTGATGCTTTTTGCTCCCATGTGGTCTCTCTGGTGTGGCTGGAGAACCACTTCCACCTTTTGTGTGACTCCAGAATTACACAAAGTGCAAATGATTCTTGTTCTAGGTAGCACGGAAAAGTTGTGATCCGTGACAAAACTCCTGTCTTGCTTTTGTCAGTGCCATCGCAGGACAGTGTCACTTGTCCTTTACTCAGAAAAGTGGCTTACATGGCTCGTAATGGAAAAATACTGTTATTAAAATAACAGGATTAAGCATTGGTATATTCCGAACTGGCAGAAGCAAGTAAAAGGAAAGATGTTCCTTGTTGCATGTCCTGTAGCTTGATGAAGCTGCGTTATAAGGAACAGAAATAAGGAGTCACCATCTGGTCTGCTGCTGAAGGAGAGCTCACTGATGGCAAGGGAAAGAAAACAGCACCCAACAACAAGGGACGCCCATTTGGAAGACAGCCAGGAACAAGTCTGCCTGAAGTAGGGCTTAAGGAGTAGATGTCTTCTTAATACAAAAGAGTGGTATTTTGAAGATGTTAGTCTTAAATGAAGACTGATGGAGGAGACAGAATAAATCCAAGTCAGAACACACGGAAAAGCTATTTGAATTTCATTTCCCACTACACGAGCAATAGGGATTTACACTTCTAAGGCTTTTTTTCTCCCAGTGGTTCACAATTATTAGCCCAACTTTACATCACCTTGGGAATGGAATTATCTTGGAATTCCAATCAAACTATTCCATTTTGAGTGGAAAAGATCGACTCCAACCACTAACTCAGCACTGCCAAGTCCCCCACTGAACCATATCCAAATACCACATGTACAGAACAAGATCACAGCAGGGCCACTGCTGAAGTATCGTCTCTTGGGTAGAAAACAGGATCTGTGGGAAAGCCCTGGGAATTTGATGTGTCTGGTATTTTGCTCCTAGCTCTTTTAAGAGGAGTTTACAAGAACAGCAAAAAGCAGGAACATATCACCTATAATGTAATTTTTAAGAGAGCTGTCAGCAAAGCTTCAGTGTCAGATACAGAGGGATGGAATGAAGTGTTTATACTCCAAAAGGAGATTCACAGTCAGCTATGTGAGTGATTTAAGCATCACTGGTATATTTTGTAAATGAGATCAAACTGTGCTTATAGATTCCAGAGCTGCAGATATTTCCGATTCCTGGTTGGTGGTACAACATATACAATGGATGACTGTTTCATAATTTATAGAAACCCTATAAAAGCAGATAGAGTCATCTAAGAATGATGCAGAAATGGTATTTGTTTACAGCATTCGCGATTCAAGAAAATGGGGTAAAAAGCCTGACTTTGCTCCAAAGTATGGTTTGGTTTTCCTCACTGGCGACCTACTTGATAATATCACAGTAATTAAGTGTGCAAGAACTCAGCCTCAGATTATTAGTAGCATCACCAGTTTTAATAGGCACACTTCATATTAAAGTCTTCTTTACAGAATTCTTCCTTTAAGATTCAAGCAACTGAATGCCTAGTCATAATTATATCCGAAACATCCACCTCCAAGGTTGGTCATGCTAATGAAATAAGTCATCTAAAAGGGTGTTTTATCCATGTGAGCTTGAAAATGGCACCAGATTGGTACTTAGCAGAAGGTAGGAAAAAGGAAGTTGTATGTGAAATGAGGGACATGAGATACCCCTGAAAACCAAGGAATAAGTAGAATTAACTGATTTCTGCCTTTGAAGAAGGAAGGCATTATTTTCAGAAATGACCATAGTTTTGTCTTCGGTGTCCACACATCATCTGCTGGGGTCATGAGCACCTCCTAGAAGCAGCTCTCAGACAGTTTCAAAGTGGGGAAAGTGATAAAAGTACAGCAAATGGAAAGTGCATCAAGAATGTGTTTCATGTTTTGAGTTGGGAATGACCTTGGGTGTTTCCTGATCCTTCTATTATTACAATCTGTTCACACAGTGACTGACGTTGACACTGGAACATTCAGAAACAAATGTGTTCATCAGTCAACCAGACAAACAGGTTTGTGGCCATGAAACTCCTGCCAGCCTACAGGAGTAATTAAAAACTCCATGCACTTGGGTTGAAACAGAGACCTGAAGTGCAGGACCTCCAGTGTGTTGCTGACTGTACCTTACTTTTTGTACATCTGCAAGTTGTGCTGGAGATGGTCGCGATGGCTGCAGTCTCTTAGCAATGTCACACTGATAGCCAGGCTGTTCCTGTATGGCACTGAGAGTCTCTGCTCCCTAAAGGCAATGATTCCAGCAAGCCTGGACAGGTTTTCAGTTGGAAGGAAGAACAAGGAGCCATGTTCATCACACAGCTCATCATTCCTCAGCTGGTGGACACAGGAATCTCTTCCCCCTGTATATGTATAAAGAGAAGGTGTGAGCGAGCTCCTTCATTAAATTTTCACTTAATGAATTGAAAGCTTCTTCTGCTACGACAGGAAAGTGCCAGTCCTTTAGGTATTAGTGAATATAATTGTTGATCACTTCGGCCCATATATCTGAGCTAGAAACTGTAACTACAGAATGCTGACGGTGCACGTGAATTTCTAGACCAAAGTAATCCAGAAGACAAATGCAGTTACTAGGATACACGCAAAAGGTTGTGGATCAGGCCCTGGGACATGCTGGAGTTAGGCTTATTTATACAACCTTAATGTTGGGACCTTGTGGGCAGTATTACAATAGCCTTTAGTGAAATAAGTCAATGCTGTTTTTTCCCAACCTCCCTGGAGTCAGTCTGGGTTGTGTGCTAATGGGAAGTTTACCTTGTTGGAAAAGCTGGGAGATGCACAAGGAGAGGGAGAGGACAACATCATGGCTCAGAGTACTGAGCGTTGTCCTGGGTAACTGAGTCCTGCCCATGCTTGTGTAATACCAGGCAGGGCACGTAGACTAAACTCTTCACAGAGGGTGACTAAGTGAATATGCTTCACTTTGAAGGACTCTATATTTGAGACACTCAGAAGTGAGGAATGACAATAACTTTAGGCAAGTCCTAACCCTGAAGCCCACTCTCATTATGAGAAAAGAGGCCATAAGAACTTCTTCTAAGCCGCTTCTCATCCCCAGAAAAGGATTTGGTTTTATTCAGTTGTCCCAATGTAAACTGAGTATGAGTCTAACCAGGTGGGGGAAGACATTCATCTTGAAAATATATGGAAATGGTTAGAATTTGATAGAGTCACAAACAATCCACCACGGAGTCTTCCAGAGGAAAACACTGGTAAGTAATACACGGTGCTGTATCCCTCTTTGGATGACCTCCAGGTAGATAGGGGAGCCAGTGGGAGGGAAGACAGGGAATTTTCTGTCTTTACAAATAGCGTATCATCAATACAGCATAGGCTGAAGAACAAGGTTTTAAAGGGTGTAACAAACACCTCTGACAAGTGTGACCCGCTAATACGGCTCCTAAAAGACCCATTTAGATGCATTGCCTGTATCTAAAGGCAATGTTAAGTTTTATATTTGCTTCACGTGCTTCTTCACCTTACCATTGTATCTAAACTCTACTGATTCTTTAGGTCTGAGAAGCCCTCTCTGCAGTGTACCCCACTGCACAGTTTGGAGAAAGGAGTTGTGTAAACCAGGCGGCCCACACTCTGCTCCAAGGGTATGACTCAGCCTTTCTGAGTGCTGGGTGTGATGCTGAGCTCAGCAGGATCACAGCACCTCCGTGGTGCCTGACACACTTGTTGATAGTATTCTTACTCGTCCCCACCTCCCTCTGCCTGAGTCCAGGCTGAGCTGACATCAGCACCTATGTCCTATGTCTGGCTTTGTTTCACTTCCTTTTTAAAGAGTACCTTGATAGAAAGATGAGTCCCAAGTCATTGTTCTGGAGCACTTGGGGCCTGATCAAATTTAACGCGACTCAGCAATTGCCTATTGCAGTCCAGCTGCAAGCACAGACTCCCTGCTGATGCTGCACTTGTCAAAATGAAATCTGAATTTCCTGGTTTGGGGCTTTTTCCCTGTTTAATGCCTCTCTTTACATTGTAACTCAGGAAAACAATACTTGTGGAAAACACGGAATGAAACTGCAGGGGGTGTTGAGTGTTGAGCGGAGCCAGGGGAATCCCTCTGCACAAACTGGCCTCTCCCTCTCTATCTCTGCAAAGATCACTGTTCATGTGTCATGGCCTTACTTGTGCTGCTCCTGAAAATGAGCAAAGAGGAAACTGAACACAAGGCTGTCCCGAGCGAGTCATTAGCATCCCCACCTGCAGCGGGTTCAAACAAGCTAAAATCACATTCAGTTAAACAAGTAACCTTAAAGGATTCTCCTAAAACCCAATCCAGCTTATTTTAGTCCTGGATCCTCGAAAGCTGCTGGTTGCACCAGAGCAACGTTTTGCATTTGGGAGTGTGAGTGGCTCAGGGAAGTTGTTCTATATTTGCCTAATGGGAGGGCAGGAGCCCCGCAGTACGTGCTGTGACAGTGGTCCAGGGGGGTGACACTCAGTGCAAGGGCCGCTTCGCCCTGCCCATGCCACGCAGCACAGGATGTGTGAATTCCAGCAGGTCTCATTTCAGCTCCATATTTATACTGGCGCTCATCTGTTGCACCAAGAAAAGATCATCTGAAAAATGTGATCCCTGTTAACAGGAGCTAAAAGGCTCATTCAGCTCACCAAGTAAAGCAAGCAAAATGCCTCCTGGCAGGAGCAACAGCTGTATGCTTGACCTTTACCCATTCTCTCCTTTCTCCCTTTGCATTCAGGACCAGGCTCAACGCGTTCTTAGGAGGCATGTACTTGGAAAGAGAGGGCTATTTTTATTCACCGTGTGGTTTCGCAGCATAGTGGGTCTTTAGGAATATTGCCTTTCATGTCAACCCCTTTAAGCACTTCACAGAGTGTAGTCAGTCCTGGGACGTCAGGGATGAATTCATGTTTTGGAGTTCTAGCATGACTTGGAATATAATGTGCAGGAGGCAGACAGCAGTGTTGATGAACAAAGCAAATGCAGACTGGGTAGTCCTGCTAAAGCTATTAACAGAATATTTTACATTTTCCATGCAAATTAAACCCCTTTACACAAGCAAAGTAACCCAAAACCATCTGGCACTAGAATTTGGGATTTCAAAATGCTTTAATGCGAACCATGTGAGCAGGATGTCCAAAATGTGTGTGTCAGTGCCTTGAATTAGTACATGTAAACCAATGAACTTTGCAATAGTCTTGACCAGGTTTCATTATGTCCAGTCGGTGAATATCTTACCCACTGCTGTCCAGCAGGCTGATGTACATGCAGTTACCTTGCCTTGTCTGACACTTGGCACTTTGCTGCTCCTGACCACAGAGGAATAACCAAGATGAGAGAGGAGGAGCCCCAGCTATGAAGCCAGATGTATGACTCCAGCATAAATCTAAATAGCAACATGGCTTTCTTCCATCTTGTTCCTGAATGACAGCAAGAATTAGCTACTCCTGGTCATCAAAGACCTACGTGGCCTTCAGTGTGAAGAGATGCTTCATCCTTTGCCTAGCTGTTCTCTCAATGTGCCTTCCCACCCTTCATTTCAATTTAACAGGCAATGGGAATAACTGTGTCAAAGGGAGCTCAGGGTTAGTTGGAATTCAGTGCGTCTCTCCTCCTCTTAGGGCTGAATCATCACTGGGTAACCAGGCAAATACTGGCTCTGTAATGCGGCCCAACTGACTCCTGTGTAACAAGCACAGACTCTCCCGACCATGCCTCTACCAAATTGTGCTATGGGAAGTTTGCCACTTCATCTTCCCAGACTCGTGGGGTCCCAAGCAGTTATCTGCCCCATATTCTTCCTTCTTCCCTATGCATTTTCTTTGAGGGCATTGCCAGAAGCCACCTGCACTCATCACACTGCATCTCGGGGCTCTGATGACACTAACAGGTCTTGCTGGCCTTGACCAGCCTTGCATGGTCCCTGCATGTGATACCAGGAGCTCCACTTCAGCCCAGCCCAGCCCAAACTAAGCTACAGGGGTACTGATGAATACAGTTGGACCTGGCCATGTGCCCCACTGATCCTGGCCTCCAGACAGGCCTCCCAGCTTCACTTTGTATCTCTCACCTATGTACCTGACAGCAGACCTGATCCTGACTTGTGGAGTGAGCTGTTGGCCCTGTCCCATCCCTGTGAGCCTGTGGGGTGATGTGGGCTCTGGCACTAGCACTCCGTAACAATGGGCACAGCCCTTTTAGGCTGAAGTAGTTTGTAGATCCCCCAGAGTTCAGAACATCCCAAATGTGGGGACAACGTAACTGAAAATAGGCTTGGAAGAAATCTTGAGTAGTAATGATTTCAGCACTGACTATTCCACCAACCCGGCTCCAAACCAGAAGCACTTTGTGCCGTGTCGATTATTTTGCATGAACCCATGCAATGCCTCATTGCTTGTTACAGTGAATTCTCTGCCTGCTGGGGCTGCTGGGGGCTGACTCTGCTCTACTCCTGCCCTATGCAGCACACTGTTCAACCTCATCTGTTGATGCTTTGAGAGAGCATCCATGACCTTGCAAGTACATTAAGGACTTGGTCAGCACTTCGAGAGCCAAGCCACTGAAGCAGCTACTCTCACTGAGTGTTCACTTCTAATTTACGTTAGATTGTAGCAGCACAAGGAATAAACTAAGGCTACCTGCTGACCTATTGGCATAGCTCATACTGTAGCCCCTCTCATTCATGTCCGTGTTGTCCCATGTTTTTCCAAGGGGTACGTATCTCCTGTGTGGCACAGGAGCTCCCAGCTGCACCAGATGCCCTCGTGGCCACACAGCTTCCTGCCTCTGCCACCAGTTGCCTCCCTACTAAATGTAAGGCAGGGTACATGGGTTGCTCATGTGTGCCACTGGCATACCAAAGGGGGGAGTTTTATAGATTAGTCCCATCCTCTCCCTGAGAACTGCTTCCTGTGCTGTCGCCTTTGTCTTTTCCCCTAATACTTCTCTGTGGATGACCTGAGATGCTAAGCCCAGACTTAGGTGCACAGGAGGACTTCCTCCCTGCTACCTAAGTGTTACATGGTGCTTTCCTCTTCCCTTCCCTTGTGCTGAGCCTCTGTGCCTTAAATAAACCTCATTACATCCCTCAGTCCTGGTGCTCTCTTAGAAGAGATGGATCCTGACAAGATAGGATTGTTGCATCTGTAGTGAGCAGAAATGGAGAGATGCCAGCCTTCAACGTGTGCTTCAAAATGAATACAATGTGCAACAGGCAAACGCTGTGCCTGAGTGTAAGAGACAGCTTTACCTGGGCAGGGTGGATCAAGAGACCAGAGGACTCATCTGGCACCTTAAAGCTCATCCTGCTCCAATCCCTGCCACGGGCAGGGACACCTTCCACTGGAGCAGCTTGCTCCAAGCCCCTGTGTCCAACCTGGCCTTGAACACTG
>JASSUY010044265.1:18579-46166 GCA_032466535.1 Forpus xanthops
TCCCATTTCCCCGGGACTGGGGAAGAAAGAGGGGGGGGGGTGCACAGAACTGTTTGAGGGGCCTCAAACTACGACACCTGCTTATCTGTTAGCTGCACAAGAGGTTTTCCTTCTGCTCCTGTGCCTTGGGAGGTATTTACTTCTAGCTACCTGCAGATATTCTGTAGGAGAATTTGCTGCAGGGCAGCAGGGAAATTATTGTTAATTCTTTCCGGGCCAGTCTGTCATCAAAAAGTGAGCTAGAAACCTTGGATCAACGCAAGAATGTCAGTGTTTTGTTTAGGGGCTCCTGACAACCAGAATCGCATTGCTGCCTATGGCATCAAACAAGGCTCTTGGCATTCCGACTGTTCAGTGTAAGAATATGTGGGAAGTCACCGCTTGCTTTGAGTCATGAGGACAGAGAGCAGGATTTACCCTCACTGGTCCTCTTGTTGAGCTCAAGTCTGTAACTATGGACTGGAAGAACGGCAGGTCCATGCAGAATGCATGTTTTAAGTCAGACAGCAGTCTCCACAATGGTCAGCATGTGCTCAGGACAGCGTGCAGTCCCCATTCATTCACTCATCAGCCTCTGCTGCATCCCAGATTGGAGGAGCTGGGATTGGGTTCATCAGATCACACTGTTACCGTAGCAGACTGCCTTAAGGGATCAGTGTCCAGTCCAACCCCTGCAAGCCTGGATGTGCAATCCAGCTTTCCCCATGTGAGCTGTGCTGCTTGAACTAGTATTTGAAGTTGCTACTGATGTGCATAGGAAAGAAAATATGGCAATAATGAGAATATGATGCAAGACCCATGCTGGTTTGTTCTGTGCTCAACACAAAGCCTTGTTCAGACTTCCCAAGGGTGAAAACTGTAAGAGACTGTTCACCAGAGGAACATCTATAAAAACGATCTTGGAAGGAATTGCAGTGTTACTGGGTGGTGCTGGTGCATCAGCACAGCATCTTTAGTTGGACAAGAAAGTAGGAACATTTGTAATTCAACTATATTACAGCTTTGCAACTAGTAGAATCTATTATTAGCCGTGCAGCCTCATTAAAGTCATCTGCACTTACACAGATGTATGCTTCTCTCTCTGTCTCAGCAATGACTCTCTAAAGAGATTCCAAGTTTAGCCCTATTGGATCCTTGTGTCTGGAAGGTCTTTTTTCAGTTACTATTTCTGATATCTAATGCTTTTTCTGCGTATTGAAAGCATCCAGTCACTGATAAACACTTTACCATAGGTAGGCTTCAAAACTTCACTAAATGACAATAATACGAAGCTGTCACCTCCAATTCTATGCACATGCAAGTAGGCCAATGACCCCAAATGCATAATTCATCTGCTAAAAACATTTGATGGCTTTATTGCAGCTAACAGGCCGGGTGAGAATGAAGCTGAAGAGAGCTTTGCTATCACTGAGTGTATGCCCCACAACCTGCTTCAGAGTGGCTCCTGTTTCCTTGTGGTAGCCCATGATTCACATCTGGCTGTGCAGTGTTCTCACACCCCATGTGCTGTGTTTGTGGGCTCACGTCACTCATCCTGCTTCCTTAGGGAGAGTATTTACAGCAGAGCTGCCATCATGTGCCCAGGGTCGCTTGCTGGTGGTTTGGAAGGACACAGCTGAACTGAGCAGGATGGGCTTCTTTCCTTGTGTTCTGGCCTCATCCCAAGCAATCGTCTCCTCCTTTCAGTGCTCTTCACTGTAGTGCTTTGTCACAGTGATGCGCACAGAGAATGGGTCTTCAACTTAAAAGCTTCAGAAGCTGGCTATCTGGGGCTCTGAGTCTGGCCACAGTTCAGGCTTCACAGCCAGGGAACTGGAAGCTCTCTTCAAGACCTGATAGAGAACCCAAAACTCAGCCAAAAGCTATTCCCACTGAAATTCTAAGGCTAAACCAGTACAACTTTACAAGTCGGACAGCTTGATTTTATCTCCTTCTGTGCAGCCTACACTTGGTCACTGTTCAGGAGGTCCTATGTGACTCATAGGAATAAAGGGGGGCAGCAGCCATGATTTGGAGAATGGAGACTGCAGATTCAGGGAGCCTGTTGTTCCAGGCAATCTGTTTCTGATTTTCCTGGCTCTCTGTGCATGCAGCATGGGTGAAGGACACAAAACCCATTAGATCAAAAAAAACCCAGACTAACACCAAGACATCAGTTTCACATGAGACTGTAAAACCGAGCAGCACAAAAACTCTCTGAACCTCATTCCTCTGAGTACTGTACTGTGTACTGTGCTGTTCCACATTCCCAGCAGGAAGATGGGAATGGCTGTGACACACTGTGCCAGACGGCTTCCAGCTGGTGGAGATCCTGCCTTTATGTACCATACAGGGAATAGGATCCAAGTTCCTTGGCCAGCTGGTGCAGACTGGCTCAAGTCTGCACTGCATAGCCCTGGGCCCTGTGTGGCTGTCTTGAGATCGCTGTGATTGCGCTTTCATTCCTTTTCTCAGCTGGAAATGCATGAAATAATAGTGGGCTGTGTTGTAGCATGCCATAGCGGTGTCTCTAGGGGATGACACCAAAAGTACAGATCGCCTGCCTTTCATAGAACAACTACTAGAGCAGCATTAGAAGAAACCGGGTGCAGTTCATGTCCATCTCTCAAGGCTGAATGTGTCCCCTGCTTTCCTTTCAGTTCTGGAAGGAAACACAGAAGTAAATTAACTTGACTGGGGCTCTAGGATGAAACAGCAGCTGAGCCACAATGAGTTTGTGCAGCCACAGCACTGAATCCTCAGTGGAGTTCAATGAGGTGGAAATGATCTGTGCCTTTGTACACAAACTGTTCCCTCAAAGCCTTTCAGCATCTCCCTCGATGTAGGAACCCCTGCCTTCTGGGAAGGAGTACAAAGGTGACTGAGGCAATGCAGGGGCTGGAAGCTTCCTCCGTTTCATTCTTTGGCTGCCTGTGTCCTAGGACACTTCTTAGCCAGCTACAGAATTCCCATTGGCAAGGGGAGCAAAGGGGCTCAAAAGCTACCAGTAAATTAAAACTATTAGAATACCTAACTCTTGATTTTGGGAGGAGCTGCACAGAAGAAACAGCTCCAATAAAGAACAGATTGGATATTTATCAATACGTTGAAGCTTTAATACACAACCTGAGCAAACTCAGGCAGTAGTTTAAAAACCCAAAGTCGGTAGTCAGTTTAACACCCTTGCTTCTATTGTTTCTAGCTTTAATAAATACATTCCTCTCGGGTCAGAGCTCTCCATGCTTAGTTCTAGATCAAAGGCCAACTTTCATGTTTGAAAACCGAGTGAAATGAGTTTTCAGCTGCAAAGTATTCAGAAGTGGCAGCAGGAAGGAAACAGACTTTAATGTTGCGATAAAAACGTTGCCCTCTGGTTACCGCAAGTTTCTACTGGACTTGAGCCATCCCTCCACAAGTGTGTCTGGAGTGAGGAGGACCAGCTCCCTGGGACTGGATGCAGCCTGACTGGTTTAGGGTGCTCTGGAGGCATTTCCTCAGCGATTCTCCTAGCGTTACTGGGGCTGGTGCCACAAAGCCCCAGCAATTGGATCTCACACAGCCAGCCCTCCTGCACAGAGGAGAATCTGGAGACACAAACCAAGTAGCTCCTTCCTCAAGAGGGTGCGAAAGCTCTCCCCTCTGTGTGTCTCTGCAGCTGTGAAGAAGGTCTGGGAGGCAGATGAATGACCCCTAAACCACACTGACTGAGCATGTGAAAACTGCATCTCTGAAGGTCAGGTTGCTCTCATGTTAGCTTGGCTCTGGCTGTGCATTTCACTTTGCAAGGTAGACCTCAGCTGTTACTGTTCTTTGCTCTTTGCATATGCCATAAAACAGAGAGGACATGGAACACGGAAGCTCCAGAGATGCAGGAGCACCTCTGAGTTAAAGAGTTTTCTGATTTAATACTGAACTGCAGTTAAAATTTCACTCGTGGCTTGATAGTTGGCCTCAGTACTTTGCAGAGCCTCTTTGGCCACTGAGTTACCTTGAGTCCCTTCTGGATACTTGGCTAAAGACAGAACTCCCACAAAGTGTAAGAGATGCTGAGCCTGAGTCAGGAGCATGCCTTTGGCCTTGTGAGGCAGACTGGCTGAAGAGCAAATATGCAAAGCAGACCAGTATGTTTTATCATACATGCAAGAGCCCAGTTACCTTTATATAAAAAGCCTTAGGGGTAGGTGTTATGTGGAATTTAGACCCAGTGTGAAATAGACAAAACCGTTTAGGCAATATAATGAGTCATGGGCAACGACTTTGAAAAAGACCTCATGTAACCACATATGAAGGGCAGACTCAATCTTCAATGCTCCAGGTAGCAGTGCCTTTAAAGGAGCTGACATTCGCTTCACCTCCCTGGTATGCAGTGTCAGATAACCACTGCTCTGCTGAACAATAGATAGAAAGCTGACAGGCTTTCAGAGGAGGCAGCTTGGTTTGCATTAAGCACTTTCCATAAGGTCTTTTGACAGGTACACCCAGGTCTGAGAAAGAGAGCAAGCAATAATAACTGCACTTTGTAATGTGTACAGTAAACAGACGGGAGGGCAGGTGACAGGCTCTGCTAAAGTGCATTTCTAATCTTTAAAGTGACTTTAGAAGTGACATTGTGGGAGGACGGCTTCAATCTGCCTGTCTTTTGTTCGGTCCTTAAACGAGGTTCTCTTGAGCTGCCAAGGCTGGCTGCTTCCCAGGGAGACCGAAGTCAAGCAAGGCTCCTCTGGCTCATGCTCCATAGACAGCAGCTGAAGATGTGTGAGGGAAACTCATTTAACCCTACCCGGAATGGACACTCTCAGCTGAGTGGTGTTTTTCATATGGCTGAACACTCAGTGGCCGTGTCCTCTGTACCCTTCTTCTACATGGAGAACCTCAGGAATGGTCTGAGATGGCTTCACTGAAATCCTATGGAGAGGTTCAGAGTGTCACATTAGACCCGGAGCATGTCTTACATGCATGTCACTGTGAGAAATACCAAGCTGTTACTAGCATGAAACAATCTGAACAGTAGAAATGAGCAAAGCTCACTCTAACTAGTATTGCTTTCATTGTTTTCCAGGATTTTCAAATTTTTGTATGGTAAATAGCGAGGAATGACCAGAAATAGTTCAGGCTGTTGCTCATCCGACCTCAAAAGCTGCAGAAGGTTCCTTTTCTCACCTGTACACTGCTCCTGCAGTAGTTGTACAACTTCACCTATCCCACCGTTTTCAATGCCAAAAGGCTTTCCTTGCCCCTTCTGGTGTCTGTAAGGAAAGTACCGGCCAACACAGAGCCTCAGGAAAGCCACATGGGAAAAAGAAAGGCTCTGTGGCTTTGTATCAGATTCTCTGTGAGGAATCAAACGAATCTGTGCAAGGCACCCCATGCTATGAGATTGGTGGTGGCCCTGAATGTCCTGTTGCACAAATGAAGGTCTGTCTATGGCTGTATAGTGATATATGTAACATATGATTCCAAAACATATATTTAAAACCCAAGTAATATATGATCCCAAAAAGTAAAGTTCTTATTGTTACCGAGTAGCTGAATGATTAGATGTGAACTGTAACTGCTGTTTGAATTTGGATTAGAGTCTCCATAATCTTCCAGAGAGGGAAGCTAGACTGATTAACAGAACTCACAGTCTACTGAGTTTCACTTACTAATGCCTTTGGAAACCTGTTTGGTTTGCAGATAACACAGGACATACACACACACACACATGCATTATATAAATATATATCTAAAGAAATAAGAAGCTAATTTTATTGCCTTGATCTGTATTAGTTTTCATTCTTCCTAAAATGAGGACACTGCCTCCAAACTCCCTCACAAAGCAAACTTCCTCAAGAAGCCTTTTTAGCCTCTGTACAAACCAGAGGGAGCCCCATCAGGAGTCAGTCTCCACTAGCAGGCTCCAGCAGTTGCTCCCAGCTGATAAGAGCAGACCATGGAGGCCAGGGACTCCTCCTGCCCCACCACATAAAACAAGGCACTGCACATCAAGGATCCAGTTTCAACCACAAAGCCATCCTTATCAGCACCAAGGAGTGTCTTTGTTCTCATCTTGGCTCCTGACCTGGATCATGAAGGTAAATATGCTTTACGGCTGCTTTTCCTGTGTATATCTATTGCATAGGATAAGCAAGAATGAACAGCAATGGAAGACTATTTTCCAACATATCAGTTGAAATCCTGGCCTGATCTAAGTGTGTATGCCACTCCTTCATTGTCTTTAATGCAACTTCTGCTTACTTAAAAGGACCTATTCTGGTAATACTTTACATCTGCCATACACACACAACAAGTACACAATTCTCAAATCATCCTTGTATCTTTACTGCTGCTCCATGCAGTTGGGATAGTATGCTGACCATGTTGATGGTATAACATCTGATAGGATATTGTTTGATGATGTTGTTAATGGCATCACAGAGACTTCATCCATGGTTACGTGATGGTGGAGGTCTGAGACTGGAACCCAGAATTCTCTTCCATAAGTCCTTATTGTAATTAACTCGGCTGTAACTTGTTGCAGTTGAGATGGCCAAAAATCGCATACACACACGTGTCTTTGGTGACTCTGGCATCCTCTCCCTGGCTGTGCCTCTACTGAGATGCTGATGTGGGGTAGTTTCTGAAGCCTGACAATACTGCTGCACTCACAAATGAACTCATGACACTGTGGCTCACCCGAAGTATCAGAATCATCAGAATTATTCTGTCATCAGTTTTATGAGGTAAGCAAAATGGAAGAGTTCTTTTTCTCCAAAATGATACTATTTCATCATTGTCTTAGGCTGTAATTTTACGTTCAGCCCTGTCCCAGCTGTACAAAAACACTAGTTCACTATTTAGTAATAAGGCGTGACTGCTCTCTTCTAAGAAAGAGGCTGGTGATACTTCTACATGATGTAATAGTCACAGGGGAGTTCACTCCCCTGCTCAGATTTGGTTCCTGGTTTTCAATGTCTCCATCTATAAAGCAGTGTATATTACAGTGAGATTTCCAGGCTGTTGAGAGCCCATGTAAGAATGGCAAACAAAATATTAACTTATTCCATCATCCCAGATTATTAAAGTGGCCAGAACAGTCATTTCTCCTAAGAAATCCAGGATTCTGTAAATGTTATTTTGCTTTAGATTTTGCTGAGTATTAACCCACAAGAATGAAGGCATAAGGCATATTCTAGTCAATAGGTAGAATTCAGTGAAGTCTATCAGAAGATAAGGGTGATGTAAAAAGAGAGCAGATAGGGCAGTCTACTTTGATTCTGGAACAAAATAATCTTTAAGCACTGTAATAAATTGTATCATCTAAAAATTAATTCATATGGAATCAGATATTTGATTATTTTACTAGAGATATATTTAGAATGTATTAGATGTATTAATAATAATGATTCTTATTTGCTACAGACATCCAGGTGTCTGCTTGCCTGTCCTGCCCAAGTCTGTATCCCTGCAATTGCCTCCTTCAGGCTTGGGTTTCTGATCTGAACAAGCAATCGTAAATCATCCCTGAAAACAGCGAGAAAGGAACCAAGTGAAAACAGTAACGACATTCAAGCAGCGAATCCAAGTCAATAACAGAATGGTATTTGTAGGGAACTGAGCTCCTTGAAAATATTCTTTACGTGTATGGACTCATAGAACAATTTGGGTTGGAAAGGACCTTAAGATCATCCAATTCCAACTGCCTGCCATGGGCAGGGACATCTCCCCCTAAACCATGTCACCCAAGGCTCTGTCCAACCCGGCCTTGAACACCACCAGCAATGGAGCATTCACAACTTCCCTGGGCAACCCATTCCAGTGCCTCACCAACCTTACAGTAGACATAATGTCTTTTCATCAACACCAAACCTGTTACAGCAAATTCAGGTGATATCCTTGCACATGAACAATGAGGACAAAGGAAGTTCAAAGTGTATGTTATAAATGAATGTTCAGTCTATTGACAGGTTCAGATCATGATACATAAGAAATAGGGGTATACCTATTTCTCCATATAAAGGAAATAGTTATGGAAGAAGATATCTAGGCTTTTTGGCTCATGGCATGAATGATGGACACATTGTCAGTTACAATTTGGAACAGCATCTAAAAGATGTGTCAATGAAAACCATGAGCACCCCAGCTCAGAGATCTGAATCTGGTTAACAGTTGACAGACGTGTCATTTCTCACTCCCAGTGAAACAAGAGCGAGAGCCCATCACATCCTTCTCAGCCTAAAGCAAACTCCTCACATTGAAGGAATTAACATAAAATGGTTTGGCTCTGCTAATCCTGGCACACTCCGTACTCAAAAGGAGAGACAAGACTTGAGAAAATAAGAAATGAGAGTCCACTTCTTTCAATAGAGATGCCAAGTTTATATACTGCAAGTTAGACCGCATGGATATGCTCATCCCCCCTCAAAATCATAATTAAGGTTGATGGATGAATGAAAACCTTTGGAATTGAACTGAAATTATCTACGCCTTCCACGATTCTCTTCACACCATTGGTTTGAAAACCTGTCTTCTCCACAATACAGATTCCCAGATCAACAGGTTTTACCATGTCCAGAGAAAGAGTAAGTCAGTGAAGTAAAGAGCAACGTGCCTGAAGGCAGCATGCCAGGGTAGGTAGGAAGCGATCTTTCTTTAGAGGTTACTTGCAAAGAAACTGTTTATTAGTGGCAGCTACACAGCACACAGTGACGGGTTTGAATAAAGTACACTTGCATGTGAGAATAAACCAGAAGAATTCATGTTTACCCTAATGCATAGGATTCACTGTCTGCTTTACAAATATTTACATGCTAAGAGCTTAAGGCTTCTTGTGTGTCCTGCTCTCATGGACTCGCTCCTCTGTATTTCTTGGTGTCAGGAATGCACAAGTCAATGAATCATGACCATTCGTGGTAACTCAGTCCTTACTGGTAAGTCATCTGAGCAGCGCTCTGTTTTCTTTTTTTATCTTATAACTAAGGCTACCACGTAGGCTTCCTAGAATATCTGTCTGCATTTCCAGCATAGAAAATGCATTGCCATGTACATTCAAAGCTGTATACAAACACATGCCACACTTAAAATCACTTTTAGCAAGGTAGCTGATTAAACAGGATGTAACATATATGCCAAAATCATACTCTGGGTCTCAATATTATAAGGGCTTGTACTGTGGCCATCCCTGCTTTCCCACAAAGGCTCCTTCCCAGGCAGGAAGAGCTCATGGTGGTGTCACACATGTTCAGTCCTGGTGGTCACACCTGCTTTGCAATGTTCATTACACCTTGGGTTGTGCCAACCTGAGGTTCCTTGGTGGTAGATATCCCATAGCTTCTTCCAGCTCTGCAGAGACCAGCCCACTCTCAGCATCCCCTGGACTTTCTGCCTTGAGTGCCCTTCTCCAAGCCCTGTGGACCAAGTAGAGAGCTTTCTGAGACAGGCTTAATACACCTGAGCTCTGTGGCAGTGGCTGCGTCAGCTCACACTCTCTGACATAATCTCTGTGTGTCCTCAGTGCTGGAGAAGAGATAAAGCCCAACAGAGACTCCCTTCACAAATCAACATCAGCGGTTTTAAGAGGAGGAAGCCAGCAGGTAAATTGCCAGTGGGACATTGTGAGAACCCTTGACTCCCCATCAAGCCATGGTCTGAAGCACTGTCAAGGAGGTGTATAAGGCTGCTCAGCAGCAGCAGGAAGAGAAAGCTCAGGAGCTGGGTCATTGCAGGAAAAGCCTTGATGAGGAGAGCAACTCTATGGAAGTTGTATCAGTGGGGGGGATCAGAGACATTGAGGCATCAGAGTGGTACCAGCAGTTCCTAAACCATGATATTCGGTGTTGGAGGTCAATACTATCAGTTTTCTTGTGTTTCCTTCTAAGAGTTTGCTAATGGGACAACGAGAATGAGGAATGAACCTCCATGAATGAGGAGGCTCAAGGAGAACCAAGAACTCTGGTACAGATGTGATTAAAAGAGGAACTGAAAAATCAGGGGACAGTACAGCAGATTACACAGGCACACTTGTACAATGTCTTCCCAGTTCATGCCATGACAACACAGTGAAGGCACAGCATTTCCTGCCTGTGAGTCAGGAGGTATCACTTAGGATTAGTTGAGCAAATGTGACTATTGAAAAGCACCTATACCAAGGAGACATGCTCACGTTGCAGTTTCCCCAAACCACCTCTAAATATGTCAGGAATAAAAAAGGAGAGATGGAACTTTTATGCAGTGGAGCAAAGTGACAGATAACATTGCTCCATTCAAGATCTCTGCTTTACAGGTCTTTTACTCTGTGTCTGGTACTTAAGAAAAGGTAGAGAAGCTGCCTTGTAATAAGTTCATTTTCAAGCAGTTACACACAATCTATCTATTCAGTGTATTGGCAGACCAGTGTTCATGTTTTTTCTACGAGGAGTTTCGCTGTTGCAGTGCCTTTGGTCCATGGTAAGACCAGTGTTTTCCCTGATTTTCTTGAGTTTTTTTTCCCTTGAAATGTTTCCCTTGATTTCAGCCTTCCAATACCTAAAGGGGCTGGAGAGGAGCTTTTTATAAGACAAGAGCCTGCCTGCAGGGACAGGACAAGTGGAATGGCTTTAACCTGCCAGAGGGGAGATTGAGATGAGCTCTTAGGCAGAAGCTCTTCTCTGTGAGGGTGCTGAGGCGCTGGCACAGGGTGCCCAGAGAAGCTGTGGCTGCCCCATCCCTGGCAGTGCTCAAGGCCAGGTTGGATGGGGCTTGGAGCAAGCTGCTGTAGTGGAAGGGTGGAACTGAATGAGCTTTAAGGCCCCTTCCAACCCAAACCAGTGTGGGATGCTGGGATTCTCTGGGTTTCACTCTTCCTTGGCAACAGCTAAGCCTGCCAAAACTAGGATCATTAACCAGGTGAAGTGCGAGGGCAGGAGTGGTGCCTTTACCACTCAGGTAGATGAGTAGCCCTGGAGGCTGCAGGAGGAGCCGTGGTTCCGTGAGCTGCACGTGGGATGGGTAGTCTGAACACCAGATTCTAATTCAGGCTCTGCTGCTGACTCATCACATCACCTTTGGGAAATAACTGCCTCCATACACTTGTTTTTAATCCTGTGAAGCAGTCCCACTGCATTGTAGACACTGGATACCATAGTTACAGATCCTAGAATAGTTAGGATAACTCCTCAATCAGAAACACCTTCATTTTGTTCTCTCCTACAGGAAGAGCCAGGAGTGATAGGAAACAAAAAACAAGTTCAAACTTCTTTCGACAATTCAGCTCCTTAATATCAGGGACCAGATGCAGTGAGGTTGCATGGTGTGAAAGAGCAAGGTAACAACCTACCAAAGGCTGGGTGGAAGATGGGATAGCCCCATGAATCCTGGACAGAACGGGCTGCTGCACTTGTATGTGTATCAAGCGAGCCATCCTAACTTGGCAAACCTGACCTGTGAGATCACTGTCAGCAGTGACCTGCTGCCAAGCAGCCTATTCTTATTTACTCCACTGAAGTCAACCTTGCTGACAGAAGCCTTTTCTAAAGGCAGTCTGCTTTGTGCATGCTTAGCCTGTTACTAGGTTACTGGGGAGTGAAACGTCCCTGTTCTTTCTCTGTAAATCCCTGCTCTTGCTTTTGGCAGTCTGGTCACACAAATCTGTTGTAGGACAGACTTATTTGCATTGCTGATTTCTATTTGCTTACCCCTAACCTTTCCCAGCTATTCTTTACATTCTGATGAACTCTTCTTGCCTCCTTTCCCAAGCCCTGCCATGAGATAAATCCAGGATTCAGACTATGTGGCTGTGACCAGTGCCAAGGTTTGTGCTCTCGCTCTCGGCAGCATGCTCATCATGGCTGCAATTCCTGGCTCTCAGGGACTCGGGATCCAGTTACATTTGCTGGCGTCAAGCAGACTCTGCAGACCACTGTGAAATACTGCATCTAAAAATAAAAGAGTGAAAAAGTATGAAACCGAAGGGAGCTGAGTATTAAAATTCCAGGGAAACTGTATAAAAAGTTTGGAAGAGGCACATAAACGGCCTCTGGGAAAACACTGACACATTGGGGGTGTTTAAATTGAGCCGATGGGCTTGCCTTGTTTAGCTCTGTCCCCCGTGTGACACCCGAGTCCAGCCTGTGGGTCCAGGTATTCCTGCTAACACAAAGAATGCATTTGGAGCCTGTGGAAAGGGGAATCGCTGGGGCTGCCTCAGCTCCTGCCTGTGCACTGCCTGGGAACTGTTAACCCCAGTGCACTCGGTTTCTGCTCCCAGCCAGGTCCACCACAAGCCTTTGGATTTCTCCTTTGGATCAAGACCACTCCTGATGGTGCCAGTGGGCGAGCCGGGTATGGGAAGGGGTGTCAAGCACTGGTGAGTCTCAGGGGACAGATGGATGGATGGATGGATGGATGGATGGATGGATGGAGGGATGGATGGAGGGATAGAGGGATGGAGGGAGAGTATATGATTTTCACAGCTTCTGCAGTGCTTTTAATTGTACAGTGACATGTGCAGGATTAGTGAATCTGTGAACCCAGGCTAAAGGGTCAGGATTAAACATGTTCTGGACCTGCTTCACACGGTAAAATTAAGGTCCGAGAGAAGATAGAGGAGCCCAAGTGCTATTTCTAAGGGGTGTTTTGTGAATCTCATATAAAGAATTTGGTGGGAATCTCTTCATGTTTGGATCAAAACCTCTAATGACCTTTGTCTTTTTCCATTTAAATATTAAACCAGCACAAGTATTAAGTTGTACCACGTACAAGCTGCATTCTTAAGTGCACCATTTGTTGTGACTGTCCTTTCCTGACGAGCACGGTTCCATTTCAGGGTTTCAGGCTGCCTGTGTTTGAACTGCTTGTAGAAGTCTTTCTAGATGTAACTGAGGCCTATTTACAGAAGGCTTTATTTCTGCCTTCTTTTTGATGCTTTGAAATCAAACCCACGGTGACAGTCAAACTGAGGTTTAAAAGTAGATGTGTGTTTGCATAACAATGTATTATATATACACAAAACTGGAGCTCCATGGCTACCCATAATTGCAGTGATAGTGTATCTGCAGTGGTAGCTCCTTGGAAGTTTGCATATAGGTCAGAAGTTTCCAAGTGATGCCTGAGATTATATGTATTATGGATTGCATTTTCCACGTGTGCCACAGCTCAGGCATGGGACTCATTAGCACTCGTGAGAGCAGGGAAGTTCTGCTCCTTCAAACTAACCTGGCAGTTCAGCTCTGAGCACCTGAACCAGCCCTGTTCTGTGTTGCTCAGTTATTGCAGTGTCTCAGCTCACCTCTTCAGTTTCTTAATGCACTGCTGCAATGGAGTCTCTTGCACAGGGTGAAGCAATAGGACTCAGCACCTTACTTCCTTGGCCTTGTGTATTATGCAATGTTTAGATTTGCTTTGGTCCTTGATCCTAAGTGTGGTAGCTCACGCTGTGCTTTCTAAAGAGTCCGAGAAACCATCTCTTGTGGGAATTAGGTGGGCTGCATGGGTATCTTTGTTTGGATTCCTTCTAATACTTGAAGACTAAACCTCTGCTGCCTCAGCTGTGTGACCTTGAAAGTACTTCCCATGCCACATTTTATGCAGGTGAACAGTTTTGTACCCATAGAGCTGAAATGTGATAATCACATGGAACCATTTGAAAGGCACAATCTGAATATTTAAAAAATGATGCTGCTAATTTACAGTCCTTCCTTTCCCTCATTAACTTTGTAGAGGAAATTCGGACCTGTATTTTTTAATTGACAGCAGAGATAAAGCTAACAGAGCCATCAAGTGAGTGTTTGAAGCTGTTTCAATGTGTCTCAGGCTGCATGTCTTCTAAACAAAACCCACCAACAAATAAGTATGCAAAATGCCTATTGCTTATGTATATGAATATATGAACGCCAGATGATAGTTTTGCAGCACATCAGGTTTGCCACTTACCAGCTGGTTAAGTGCACTGTACAGTGAGAGCCTGCTGTACAAAGGACCTGAAGGCATTGCTCTGTGATCCTATACCGCACACAGTGGGTGAGCTGTAACTCAAGGCACAGCTGTGTGAGGACTCAGAGCCGTTATGAAATAGCCAGAGTAAACGTGTTAAGAGTCCCATGCAAAGTCTGGGTGCTGTGTTCCGCCTTCACCAAAGGTCTCTGACAGTGCAGAGGGATCATGGGACATATTCTGGGGAGCACACACAAGTTTCTTGGGAGGTTAGATGCAAATGTCTTAAGTCTCAGGGCTTAAGCATTTAAACTCTCTCCCCACCATGAGAAAGGACGACAAGCTCAGTCTTGGCCCAGGCAGCCTGTGTAGGAGCCCATGCTGTTCATGCTTTCAGCTTGCTAGGGACTGTGAACCAACAGCCAATTCAGCCTGCAAATAAAAGCAGTGGCTGTCCAGCAAGGGGAACTATACCAATTCACAAGATGCCAATAGACACATCTGTAACCAAAGTAACCAACTCACCATATTTGAAGCACTTGCTCTAAAGGCTGGGCACAATACAGCTTCAAAGACATTGTTGGAAATGCTCACTAATTTTACTATTTTTCCTTCTTCAGCTATTGATTGTTGCTGTCTTAGAATCATAGACTCATAGAATAGTCAGGGTTGGAAAGGACTTTAAAACAATCCAGTTCTAACCCCCCTGCCATGGGCAGGGACACCTCCCACTAAACCACATCACCCAAGGCTCTGTTCAACCTGGCCTTGAACACCATCAGCAATGGACCATTCACAACTTCCCTGGGCAAGCCCATTCCAGTGCCTCACCAACCTCACAGTAAAGAACTTCTTCCTTATATCCAATCTAAACTTCCCCTGTTTAAGTTTGAACCCATTACCCCTTGTCCTATCACTACAGTCCCTAAAGTCTTATCCATTTGGGGCACACACATAACACACTATCACCTTAAGGCAGAGACACAGCATGCACATTTACAATCCAAATAATCACTGGCAAAGTAATAAGCAACAGAAATCAGGACTTTTTGTTGGGAATTGTCAATTGGGCATGGCTATCTATACCACCTGGATGTGTAGTGTATATATATGTCATGCTCTCAGGCAGCTTCAAATCTGGCTTACTGTCTTTATAGCCTTCATGTAACTCCATCTATTATTCTGCATGTTTTCTGCTGGTTGGATGTAGCTATAAACGTTTCACAGAAGCCAGCTAAGTTTTTGTTAACAGAGTTGTCTAACAGAACCCATCTATCTCCACGTACATCTTCACTGTTGTCAGCAGCAGGTGCTAGCCAGACCAGCACTGAGAACAATTTACATGTGTGCACAGCCCACAGTGTGCCTTTGGTTATTGGATGGCCATAGAAACATCAGTAATTCAGTATCTGCAGCACTGAGCAGTGTTCACTGACCTCTGTACTAACCCTGCCACCTTTACTTGTTGCTGTATTGTAGGCTCACGTGATGAGTAGAACAGAGTTGGAACTCACCCTCTGAAGGTCTGGGTCACAGCCCCCTTTGCCTGGTTTCTGAAGCCATTACTTAGGGAAGCAGCAGGGGTAATTTTGTACGTTGTGCTTTAGTTTTGGCCTGATTTTAAAGAGCGATTGCTGGAGCAGTTGAATGTGCTGCGTCTTGAGTGTTCCTGAGGCTGGAAAGCAGCCAGAAGAACCAGAGAGCAAAACTCCTAGGCAGTTTTCCATAGCTACAATAAACCCCAAGTCTCTAGCAAAGTTATCTAAGGAATTCAGGCTGAGAACAACAAATGGAAAAGGAATGACACTGATAGGGCTGTGCTCTAAGGAAAAAAAGTGAAGCATTTTATGATTTTGGACAGAGTTTCCTGCACAGCTTTGTCACTGCATTACTTTCAGTCCTCGGGAAAACCCGATCCAACATATTGCCACCTCAGCAGCTACATTCAGGTTCTCATTCTCTGGCAACCTGGGTATATCAAAATGACCTTAGAGAGAGATTAAAAGTTACTACCCACCCTTGCCCATTCATACATGTGTGCAGTTCTGGTGTCCTCAACATAGAAAGGACATGGAAGTGTTGGAACAAGTCCAGAGGAGCCACGAGGATGATCAGGGGATAGGAGCACCTCTTGTATGAAGTTAGGCTGAGAAAGTTGGGGCTGTTCAGCCTGGAGAAGAGAAGGTTGCATGGAGACCTCATAGCAGCCTTCCAGTATCTGAAAGGGGCTATAGGGATGCTGGGGAGGGACTCTTCATTAGGGACTGCAGTGATAGGACAAGGGGTAACAGGTTCAAACTTGAACAGGGGAAGTTTAGACTGGGTACAAGGAGGAAGTTCTTTACTGCAAGGGTGGTGAGGCACTGGAATGGGTTGCCCAGGGAAGTTGTGAATGGTCCATTGCTGATGGTGTTCGAGGCCAGGTTGGACAGAGCGTTGGGTGACATGGTTTAGAGTGAGGTGCCTCTGCCCATAGCAGGGGGGTTGGAACTGATCATCTTAAGGTCCTTTCCAACCCTAACTATTCTATGATTCTATGATTCTAAGATTTACAGTGTCCTTTTCTCCTTCTGAAAACAGGAGACCTCCGGGTAGACAATGCAGGACTTAAGCAGAAGCCCCAAACATGTCAACTGGTGTTGAAAGCTCTTCCAACTCTGTTATGTTAGAGACTTACTGAACCACAGGCTACTTCCCACTGTTCACATGTGATGTACCCTTTAGCATCCAAGTGTGAACTGAAATGGAGAGAAACTGCTTGAACTAAACCCATGAATTTATAGATACTGGGACAGTATTTTCTAAAGCTGAACTGAAATTCAGTCTTCCACACCACTAGCTTGTTTTTTTCTCACTTTTACTTTTGTTACTTCTTATTGTATATCATTATTACTTCTTACAGGAATAATATTACTGTTTTTATTAGGAAACTAGAATGTAGTCTGTCTACAAATTCACCGGTACCTAAAAAAGCTGTCTAAACCTGAGTTTTCTTTCCCAAATTTCATATGGAAGATTATGGAACCTTTTCTGTTAGGAAAGCTATAATGTATTTGAAACTAATTTGTAATTAGGAGGAATAAATGACATGAAACAGGTTTGGATGCAGAAGCTTGAACTGCCAGGCAGGGAAAGCTGTGCTGCTATCTAGAGTAAAGCCTATCCCAGAATTAATGGTATAAACCCTGTATTATCTATGTCTTCCAAAAGGCAAACTCCAAGTGCTTGGCATTGATTATTTGGTAACGTCTAGCTGAGACCTTCAATAAAAATGTGTACTTAAAGACAGAAGTCATTGATCTCTTGAAGAGGATCATAGTCAGGAAGGTGAATGTTTTACCAGAAATATCAAATCAAGTTTCCATTAAGTCCCTTACCTCTGCGTTGCTATGGCTTTATGCTTCCCAAGTGGTACTGGCAGCCGTGGCCTTAGCATGTGCTGCAGTATTCACTTGGCACTCTTTAGACTGTGTGTGATTTCTGAATCCACTTTCTCCACTGCAGGGTTTACTGTTTTGGCTGATACACACTTTGTTAGTTTTAATTTGAATCTGCATGGCAATACACCTGAGTGGAGATTTACTATGGTACAAAAAGAAGGGCTGTCCAGAAGCAGAACAGTGTTATACCATGGCACACACATGGCCTATCTAATGACTGGCTGCGCATGAAAAGAAGCGCTTTAGTGGAAGGCTGTGTGCAATACTATCTTGTGCAGATGGGCAACATGTCAGGGAAACATTTCACCTCCCCACAAGAGAACTGATTTTCTTTCCACCCAAAGCCCATATATATTGAGTGAAAAGGCTGGTTTGTCTTCGTTTTACACTCTCCTCAGGATCCTTGCCTACTTTCCCACATGTGGAACAAGGCAGAAGCCACAATGATAACTCACGGGTATGATAATAAAGAAAAGAAAACCAGCAACCTCTTTGCCTCCCCTGTCTGCTCTTGCAGAACGAAGTCCATGAAGCTGCTGCATGGCAGAACATAGGTCTTCATCAGAGAAAAGGGATGAAGAAAAAGTATTATACTTATCACAGCAGTTCCACTCTTAGAGAAGCTGCAATTTTACCCTCTCGATGAGAGGGCAGACTTCTGTGCCCTGACAGACAAGTAGGCCAGCCAGCAACCATAGTCTTAATGTGAAGAGAGGAGACAGCTGGTGAGGACAGCGAGTTCCTGCTCTGCTGCTCGAGATGCCAGCAGGAAGAAGAGGCTATAGGAACAGCTGGAGGAACATAAAGCGGCACAAATTCAGCATTGCTCAAAAGGAGGAAAGGGAAGAAGTGTTAGGATTCAAGCTCACCCCCTTTTCTTTTTAGGCCCATTATCACTGCATGCTACTTTGCATTTAATACTGCAGCCTCCTCCTCACTTCTACATATTCATAGACTTTTAACAGCTAGACATGCTAATGGCAGAATCTTTTCATATTGTGACAGCGGAAGATGCTTTATCATCATGCATTTGCCTAAATGCAAAGTGCCAAATGCAAAATAACAAGAATAACCCTGATTTTGCAAAATGGGGAAGAAGAAGTGGGTCAGGCATAAACGTGCTCACTGCTGATCTGCTGAATTGCCAAGCACCTGAAGTTAGTGGGTAGCAGCAGTTGCAACTGCTCATTGAGATTCTTCCTGCCTTACTAAATCAAGTCAATACTTGCTCAATGATCAGAATCTATCTCAGCTTCAATCTTGTGCTGGAGCTCAGGGGAGGAGACTTGCATGCAGACCTCACCATTCTTCTTATAAGAACTAATAAAGCGTATAAAAATGGAAGCAGGAGCGATCTGTCTTGCCTGAGGACATTACTGAAACCTGGTTACATGTAGATTCCTTCTTATTTGATGATGGCAACTCCCAATCTGAAGTCACCTGTAGCAGATGAGGAATTCCTTGGGTGTATCAGATACTTCATTTACCTTTGGGCAGATACCAAGAAAAATTACAGGTTAGTTAGCTAGTTCAAAAGGGAAAAAAATGCATTGCAATTAGGGAGCTCATTATAAGCAGGAGACTAATACCTGCCAAGCTGCATTCTGGGATGTTGGGATCAGTTCCAATGCCATCAGATGACATGCAGAAGAAGATGCAGTAAGTGCAAGGCTTTGATTTTGAAATTATATACATAAATATATATACATATATTGTTTTTTTATCTGAGGGATGATTGTAATCACTATTTAATCAAAGATAATGTCTTCAAGGTGCAGAAGCAGCTCTGGTCTTCTTCAGATTACATATTAAAGCTGGCTATACATTTATAAATCTTGTTTTGTCATGACCAAGGGTTTCAAGTTGTGGATATGGTTTTACTTTGAACAGTGCATTATATATTGCTCACTAAATACAAAAGTATACGGTTACTCTCCTGAGAGAGCTAAGCATTTAATGTCTGATAAAGTGATACTATGTTAGTTGTGAAAAGCAGTTAAATACCATAACTAATTTTACTCATGGGCTGGAGGTAGCTTTTATTCTGTTTCCACAAGATACATAAGAGACCCTTAAGAAAGTTTTGCGTCCTGTTTGAATGTATTAAACTCATACATTACATAAGTACTGTTTGGAAACCCTTTTTAATGCAGATCTTGAAGCCTATGTGGCAACACTCAGTCCAGCACCCAGAACTTGGGAATGGCCACATTCCCTTGAGTTAGTTTACCAGCTATTGGATGTGCAGTGTAATAAGCTGTGTTACCTTCCCCTGCTCAGCTCTACACTTTCCCATCAACACTGCCACCGCTGTACTGTGAATGGTAGGTGATGCTTCAGGAGCACATAGCCATGTAGAAAAGGGGATTCTTGTAGCAGTTTTATTCCTGAGAAAATACATTACAGAAGTCAGTGAGCCGATCTACTGAGATTTAAAAACGGAGGAAATTTGACAGTCATTCCTTTCTCCTAAAGGAATTGAAGGAACCCGTATCTGAAAGCCTAGTAAGAATGCTCAGATGAAGAGACACTACTTTACTATTGCCACTTTTAGATTTACACAAGGTTCAGTTCTGTAAGAGGAGTTCAAATCTGTTTAGAACCCAGATCAGTGTAGTTTGTGCATGTGAGTGAATGCAAGAGGAATCGTTTGCCTCTCACTTCCCTATCCCTTCTCAATTCTATCTGAGCACACTCTAATACACAGATCTCTGAGATTACATAAGGTAATTGTTTTTCACATTGGTGCTACTTTCCACTGTACTGAAGGAAGCAATAGCCATGGGAGGTACGAGTGCAGCTGAGCTAGATACAACTTGAACATCTATTGTAGAAAGTGGTCGCAATGTCTAGGAACTGTTTCCTCTGGCTACAAAAGTGAGGGATGATAATCACTTCCTTTCTGCAGATAGGCAGCCCTCAATTTCAAACCCAGTTCACAGCATCCTGTCTTGCTGATTTAATGACATTGCCGGAATTAAGCTGTAAGAACTAGCGTAGTGCTGTGAGGAAACAGTCCCAAACCTGACCCAATCCACCCCAACTTGCCTGCATGTAATCTCTCTGCCTTTGACCTTGTGAGAGTGCCTTCTACAATGCGTTCTCCAGCAACTTCCTGGATCTGGTTTCTTTCACAGTCTTTGCACTCAATTCCTTCACACACTGTTAGATGCTCACAGCGCTTTCCTCAAAGTCTTGAAGCCCAGAATAAATGCTTTCCCTGATATTTTCTGGTTCTTCCTTTGACCCAACTCTCCTTACAGACACAAAGCTGACGAGATGCCATGACAGCCTGATTTCCTTCAGGAGCATGCAAGCCATTCAATACTGTTTAAAGAGCTGATGAATCTGTGAGTTTCTAACTCACATAAGCGTATGCTACTTCAGTCCAAGTTTATGTGCTAACAAGAGCTTGTGGAAAATGCATTATTTGACTGAGGAATTACTTGTCTTCTTGAGTGCAGGCTAATGAAGAGGAACTGTTACATGAACCAAAGCCAAGTTTTACACATTCAGTTCTTAATCAGAAACTTGTGCAATATTGTTTATATAACTGTCCAGATTCAAGTTTGGTTGTTGTACCACTTCAGATTAAACAGATGCCATAATAAGCACTCATATTCTGGCCAGAATCACTGCAAATAAACATCTTAGTCATAAATCTCATTCATTTAAGGACAAAGATACAGGAGGTGAACCATGGAGCCAGCAGGATCATTGTTCTTTGATACCTGAGTTGGTGAAATGAGTACTTTTTGGTTGAAGTACCCATGTAGCCTTCACAGTAAGACTTCTTATCCAGTGTTTGCTTTTCTTCCTGTTTTCCACACCCACCACACCTTTACGTTGTTGACTATCAATTCATATGAAAAATATCCTTTTGATGCTATTGTACCTTGCCCCTCTGCTTGTAGCAAACTGCACCAACCCCCCCCCATTCTGTATCCTGCCTCTCCAAATGTGGGTCAATGCATACGCAATAGAGGCATTTTGCCTTCCAAAAGGCAGTGGTTTATTCTCCTGGTTTCAATTACACCCTGAATTCTGAGATCATCAAATGATATGATCTCACTGTTTAAGTGTCTCCAAGTACCAGCAGATTTAAGTGATTTCTTTTCTCCAACAAGCAAACTGCAGTATTTCATGGCTCTTTTCGCCACAGCTGTGGAAATCTGAATGCAATATTGGTAACCTTTACATCCATGTTGTGCTGCTCTTTAAAGAGGACAGATGAGAAACAAAACTATACTGGCCACGTTAACAGAGCTTTGGTGGTTCCTCTTCTCCGCTCCAGTAATAAGACATAAAACATTCAAGTCCTCTGTGAGGGGAGGAAAACTTATTGAGAAAGTGGGTACTTACAGTGATGCTTGTTTACAGTAACTCTTGTGCAAATGGTGACCAGAGACTATGCAAGAAAGGGGTATTTCAGAAATCTCAGTGCCAGGAACTGTGCCCAGAGCTTGAAATGTCCAATAAATTTCATTAGCAGGAACTTCTTGAACAGTTCCTGTGTCATAAACATGAAACCTCCTCAAACCTTGCAGAGGGTGTAGCAACACCCCCAGTGAAGGTTGTCTTGGAGGACTGGTAGACATCTTTGATATTGTCAATAAAACTAACTGGAGTCCTCTTAAGCATAAATACAGTAGTCCCCAGGGAATGTGTATATTAAAGCTGCTTTCCAGGTTGAAACCTATGATAACTGTTGTTTTCACTTGTTCTACCTATACTAAAACTGGCATGGATATTCTGTGATCACATCTTCTCTTGCAGTATATTGTAAGTACTCAAATTAAGAAAGATTTGTGTATCTGGTTTGATGTAAGCACAAAGATAATTCAAAACATTCAGATTCTCTTGTGTTCATATAATTTAGCTGCTTAGAGTCCCATTAATTATCACTTCATGAGCCTTAAGCTTCTGCTTCAATGGAATTCGTTGGGATATAGGAAAGCAACTGAACAAGTTAAGAATGAAATACAGCTTCCAATCTCACGGCACTGTTCAATACTGAGCTGTCCACATAAATTGTAATTGCTTTCTAACAGGAAGCAGGAGATGTTTAATCTCTTTCAGAAGCAGCAGAAACCAGTTATTCAAAAATCAAAACTATTCATATGCAAAGATTATGATCTAAAAATTGCAGCTGCTTTCAGATGCAGTGTTACATTACTCACTGTGCTCTGAAAATCACTGCAGAGCAGTAGAAAATGCTGATGCATATTTCTTGCAAGTTAATTCCTTATGCAAAATGCATCTGTTGGGTGACACTGCTGAAGCTCATGATTTCCAACGAGTTCCTTGTCCTACACAGTGATTATTTGAAACTCATCTATTCAGCAAGAGAACACATCTGGAATCTTCCAAACAGGAGTTTTCTCATTGGAAAATAAGATACAGAGTCAAAGGGTTTGCATGGAAATGAATTGATTTTGGTGACGCTTTTGGCAGGGAAGTTTTCAGTGCTCCAAGACAAAGCTTCTGGTTTATATGAGACACCCCTTCATTCCAAATTATCAAACAAGATGTTGCCAGGCACAGAGGTGAGGCTGACTGCTCTGTAGTTCCCCGGCTCATCCATTTTCCCCTTACGGAAGATGGGGTTATATTCACCTGACTGCCAGGATTTTTCAACTATGATGGACAGTGTCTTAACTTCATTCACCAGCTCCTTCAGGACCATCCCAGCATGTACGTTACTTCCTCAGTTCTTTTCCTGTATCTTAATGACTTGAGTTCCATATCTGTGACTCCATGCCACTTCCTCTACTCCAAGAGCTACCACTCTTGATACTAGCTATGCATGAGCCCTCAGTGTTGAGCAGCTGGAGAATATGTTCCATTCTGGATTCGGTGTTGATATTGCAGAATTAACCACAAAAAGTCCAGTCTGGATCTCAAAATGTCCCAAGGAAGAAAACTTGCACAACAGGAGCAAGAAAGCATGTGGGAGTGTGTATATCCATTTATTTGGTTATCCTAAGCATTCTGCACTGGAGTTGGTGAGGTTGCCACTTTTCCCAAGTGTATAGAACACAATTTGCCCTTGGGGTACAGAGCTTCTGAAAGTGCCTGATAACAGCTTCCAATAACACCTCACATTCTGTTCCACCATCCTGTCTGCTTCCATCAGTTAGTGATCCACCTGACGACAACATCCCTCATCAATACGCAGGGCAGCCAGCTTTCATTGCATCATGGTCCTTAACTGACATCTCTGTTCCTTGTGCACCTGCTTTTACCAGAGGCTTGAGATGGCTTCTAGCCTGGAGTCCTCCCCTCAGATAGAGAAAACCTCCACGCTGAGAGGGAGAGCAAAGCCCAGCTGGACCCTCATTTGCAGAACAGCAAGGAGAAGGGATGAGGGCAGGCCTGGACTCCTGGACACTTCCTGCTTCCTTCTTCCTATGAGGGCTGTGTTAATGATTCTGTTTCCTATCTAACCTCTGCCGACAAAAGTAATATCAGGTAACGAAGGAAAGAAAAGTCCATGTGCCTTGTGAAGAAACGACCTAGGTGTTCTACCCCAGAAGATGGGAATAGCAGATAGTCAGAGGAGGTTTCCACAGGTAGCGCTAAAATGATGTGAGAGCTGGAACTGCTGGAGTTCCAAAAGACTGGCTGGGTCACAGGACAGGATCATCCCACCCTTGGGAGAATCATAAGCATTAACAACACTGTACTGTCAAAGTTCAAAGGAATTGTTCAGGGACTATAGTCTGTTCCTCAAGCCAGACCGAGATTGGATCATGGATGAGCTATACCACTACCGATACATGGAAGAACTTCCCTTTGCAGGATCAAACACTGAGTTGTTGCTACACAACTGGCTTTGGGACATCAGAGCTTTATGCAAACAAGAATTTATAAGTTCAAGATAAGTTGTTGCCACCCAACTTCTTATTTTAAACTTCCCACTGGAAGTCTTTATCCATTTCCAGAAACACTTGTAAGCAATACAAATGCTGTTCTCCAAAACTCCTGGAATGTTATATCTCGACAGGGTTTAACTGTCCTTCCCAGCTTGGAAACAAAGCAGTCATCACTCTTATTCCTTAGGGGACTTGCTGATTTATGATGGCATTTGACACCCGTCAGACACAATTTTGGATTAAATAGCCTCTATAAAATCGAGGATCCCTGTAAGTACTGCAACAGGAGCTGAGTGTTAACAATGTTCTTTTATAGGCCATGGGGCAAAAAGGGCTTTGAGCCAGAACAGTACAATGTTCATAACATTACAGTGTCATCTCAGCATGCTGAGAACTCTGAATTTTGATTCTGTTTATACTTTGAACAGCAAACCCAGCTTGTTTATGCTGCATTTACCCTTCCTAGGTAGACATAGGAGCTATTACAAATGCTGGGAACAGATGTGCAAATGCTTTGGGTGATAAGAATGCAAAGGAAAAAAAGCACTAAATCAGAACCGTTTTTTCCCAGTGGAAAAGGATATACAAGCAAGTGCTTTTGGAGAACATGCCCTTCTATGATGAATTTCTCTACTGGGAGTCTTTTTGCCTCTTGGTTCCCCATGTCCCATAGCAAAGAAAGAAGGCAGATGCCTCAGATGGACCTATTTGCAGGTGGGACTTTCTCCTACAGTGTGAAGTTTGCTGTGCATGGACATAGGCACCCGCTTGGCTCAGGAATGTCAGTGAGTTTCCCTCCTGACTTCCACAGCATACTCTGCCTCTCATCCACCACAAGTGGAATAACATGCCTACAGCTGATTCACGGCTAAAGTGGGAATTAATGTAGGAAATAGTTCTGTTTTCTATTCTAGTATGCTCTTTAATCCTTCTTGTTCTAAGCAGTAAAGGGGCTTTGTGTTGGTTTCCAATACAGTTTGTTGGTTTGGTGTGGTGTTCGGAGTCTTTTTGGTAGCTTTCCAGCATTAGTAAGCATTAGAGAGATTTTTCTTGTCAATATTGCAGTTATGGCCAATGCTAGCAGGAATCCTGGAATAGAAATGAGTATGTCCCTCATATAACTAACGCTGATGCCTTTAAACAGATAAAAGTATTGTAAGAACAAAGGAAATGTGCCTGTTGCCACTTCAAGGATAGGAAATAGAGGCATCAGGAGGCTATGGACCCTTATTGAACACAACATTTTCCAAAATACAAGTACTGAGTCCTCACAACAGCCATATCCAGAGTCCAGTGATGTTAAGCTTTCTTTGCTCCATCCTTCCTCACTGAGCTATGATAGTGTAAAGAAAGAACAGAAAGCAAGACTGAACATTGGAGACATCACTGCAATGTCTCACAGAGACAAACTTTGAGACTGGAAGGCAGATCATGATGCAAAGGAAGAAGTTTTGAACCTCTTGGTGCTGCTTTGGGCATAGGTGGAGCATACTCAGCTACACAGCTTGTGGGTTATCAGCCTGCAGAAGGGCAGTAACTATGGGTGCTCAGGTGTGGTGCGCTCAACAGCTGCTCTGGAGATGGCTCTTTCAGTACACTTCAGATGTAGCCCACGTACATGACGTGTAAAACTCATGGAAGAGCTGATGATTTCACCTTACTCTTTCTAGTTCAGTGTCACCAAGTCCTGTGACTTCCTTGGACCATGTGAGGACTGGTATCAGTCTTGTGAGGATATGAGAAGTTCAGCCCTCCCCAGGACAGAACTCTTCTGAAAAGCTGCTTTCCTCCTTGTGTACCACTAGAAGCAGCAGCAGTAAGGCCAGGACAGGGAGCAGAGGTAATCAACCCCCTGTTAGAGAGAAGGGTGAAACGTGGAGGGATGAAAGAGCTCTTGAATTGGAGGTCAAATACACATGAGAATGGTGGTGGTAATGATATACGTTATCCCCTTATCTTCTAGGGATAGCTGAAGGACTAGAAACAACCAACCCTCCCTGAGGGACAGATGTAATCCTTCAACGGAATTACTATTACTACTAATTATTATTTATTGTTATTATTTTGCTGTAATCTCATGGGTTTGAGGCAATGCTTTTGAAGCTACACGTGTGGCTAGCAATGGATATTCTGTTACTGGTTTGCTACTGCACCATTCTTCCCAACTGCTGCTGTTCCACTAACACAGCAATTCTGGCCTTCTTGGAAATCTCTCTCTTGTGTTCAACTCAGTCTCAGAGCCAGTAAAGCCTTTAACACTGCTTATTTATATTTCAAGTACTCAGTGGCTTGACTAAATAGTTTCTGGTAGAGGCACAGTTGGTGCCCTGCACTGTTTTCAATGCGATGCCTTTGTAGTTGTTGCTCATTATAACCTAAAATTTGCTATAAGAGTGTTGTATATACTTTTCTTGTTTTTTTTTTTATTAAAACCACATTATTTCCTTATTATCCTGGCTTTATGAAGAGAATTAAGTGGCATAAAGCATCACACTTGCATATTCAAGTACTCTGGAATAAAAGAAAACTGCAGTTCAAGAATCTGGAAAGAGTAACTTCAACAACCAGGAGCTACGACAGGCTCCAAAGACAAATGAGCCTGTTGCTGAACTTGTCAATGGTGTTACAATGCAATAGAAAGTTGATATAGTGCAGAATCTGGGCTAATTTAAATCCAGGATCAGTTCTATAAGATGGACCTGGTAAATCATGCACAGCTCATAGCAAGCAGGGCCCTTTTTTTGTTTTGTTGTTTCTTAAAGAAGATTCAAACCCTTTTTTCTGGCCATATTCCATGCTGGAAGGGGTGATGCTTTCTCATGTGGTCTGAAGTATTCATCCACTTGGCCAATGATCTCATGCACCAGGGCATACGGAATGATGTTCTCTACTTGCATTAGTGCATTAGCACACTGAATACAGCTATTAATTTTCTTTAACCATTCACAGTCAGCACTGTGCTGTGTGTTTTCAAGATATTCTAAGGGTTTATTTTCTGGCTTCCTTAGAAATATTTTAGGAGTATGTTTTTAGTAAGATCTCTTCAAAATACTTTAGGCTCTGGAAAAGTTTATCCTGGAGCATACAACTACAGGAGTGGGGTGCAGAACTGAAACACATTAAATGCAGATTAGTTTTTCCAGAAATGAAGGTCCTTATCCATTACTTCTGTGCACTTGGCACTGTTTACGCTCATGTTAGTATAAGATTTTTCTACTGTGGGATCCTAATATAAGCCTCATAGAATCCCAGACTGGTTTGGGTTAGAAGGGACATTAAAGCTCGTCCAGCTCCAATCCCTGCCATGGAAAGGACACCTTCCATAGAGTAGTTTGCTCCAAGCCCCTGTGTCCAACCTGGCCTTGAACACTGCAGGGATGGGGCAGCCACAGCTTCTCTGGGCACC